>CAEGAE010085869.1:0-21762 GCA_903067095.1 Girardinus metallicus | reverse complement strand
CGCAAAATGGAAATTCAGAAACATAAATCTGCAACAGACAGAATGTTCTATTCGGTGTTTGTACGTCCGTTTTTGTGTGCGAAATGTTTTTGTGGGGTTTTCTATTGTTAAGCGCTCCCGGGGCTGTTGGTTATCGGTTGCCATGGCAACGAATCTGCGCGTGACGGTAGGCTGACGGGCTGAGAGAAAAAAAAATGTATACAATCACCCTTTTTTCTACATTTTTCCCCTGGACAAATTGCATCATTTGCTCGTAGAACGTGGCGATATTAAGAGCAAAAACGTCAAGTACGATGAAATATTTCATAAAGCATAAAGAGCCAAAGTTTGTTAAATTTTAAATCATGCCTCCTATTAAGTCCAATTAAATTATGGGCCATTATAAAGAGAAATTTGCTTTGTTCTCTCTTGTTTCTAGAACTGACGGAAACCAAACTGTAGATTTATTAGCAGAGAGAATATATATTTTACATATCCAAACATCAGCGTCTCAACTTTAAGCCACATTTTATAGAATCCGGTAACATCGATGGTCACTCTACTCACCGACTGCCCCAACCAGACCCAAAAAAGGTTTTGCATCTTTATTATTTGCTATATTAAAGACACATCGTATCATAATTTATTGAATAAGACTGTCTGAGATTCACATGCAAGTTTTGGCCTTATTCTTAGCACTAGAAAAAAAAAGGCCTTCCAGTGACTGTGGGTGCATCAGCGCCCTAACCCCCTCCATCCCCCCCGCTCCTCTTCGTCCCCACCAACTTGCAACACAAAGTTACACCCTTGGTTGGAACCAATAAAGCGGCTTTATTTCAGAGGCTCACATTGTTTCTTCTTATTCAAGGGTGTGAAACATAAATAGACGTAACTAAGTGACCGCTTGAAAAGTGTCGGTCCAGTCGTAGGCGTCAATCACCAGATGGACTTTACAAGCCTTTTCCGGGGGCCGAAAGCGAGGTTTGAGTTGCGTTTAAATGGGCCCGACGAGATGCTTTTGGGCCATTATAAATCGAAATCGAACTTTTTGGTTCGATTTCTGTCTTTCGTCAGGTGTTTGCGTGACGGCCGTGTCTCTCTCGTGTTTTTGCAGCTCGACGATTGTACGCTTCAGCTGTCCCACAATGGGACCTACCTGGACCTGGAGTCCTCGCTGGCCGAGCAAAGGGACGAGCTGGAGGGGTTTCAAGCGGACGACGCAGGGTAAGACCTCATCACCTCATTGCAACGAGACAAAGGCTCTTCCGCCACTCTGCCCCTCACAGAACATATTCTCTGAGTTCCTTCTTTTCTCGTATAACGAGCAGAATCACAAGCTGCGGGATGTGGATTTTTCTTTTTTTTTTTTTGGAAGCGCAAGTTCATGGAAAGTATGAAGCACTCTGTAAAGCAGGTCAGATGTGCCCTCCTTTTCAGAGCAATAACTTCTCTCTGTTTTTTTTTTGTTTTTTTTCTTCTTTTAATAAATGACATACTGGTCTTTAGTGTAGTAAAATAAAATAAAATAAAAAAACTGGAAGGTATAAAGGACAGGTTGTGCTGACACTAAATTGTAGCAAAGGAACGTCGTCGCGTATATCGCCGTAGTTTTCCAGTTTGTGTTTCTGTTTAGAGCCAAGAGAAACCTCTCCCTGGAGGCTTCAGGATTTGCTATAAAACCTGAAACTATGAGAACATTCGTTGCCATTTGCGAGGATATTAATACCCACTGAGATTTTCCACACTTTGTCACTTGCAACCACAAATCCAGTGTAATTTATTAGGATTTTATACTCCAGACTAAGAGTCAGCAACCTTTTACAATCCGAGGAGTCATCTTTTTTTTTTTTTTTTTTTCGTAATCAAGCTGAAACCATCCCAAAAAGTTAATATTTCTGATTAGTTTTTGTTTGTTTGCTTTTCTTTCTTTTTTTCCAACTGCTAGCGGAAACTTGTTTTTGTGTTTCAATTCGAGAAAATTTTTACTCCTATTTTTTTAGGTCTAATACACAGAAAAACATCAAATCTTTACAAAAAGAAAATAAATAAATTTCATGTTTAACATATTTATAAAAAAAAAATACAGCAAAAAATTTATTAATACATCTTTCTGCTAATGTTGTTTTTCTGTTGTGTTTATCTTTTGTTTTATTTACGCCGCATTTTTATTCAATTAGTCAGTGACTCTGGTTAGTGGATGAATGTCAGAGGTGAATGCACGGCCTTGGGATTAATAAAGTTGTCTCAATTTGAATACCATAGCAACTATTTCTTAGTGGAACTTCTGCACAGACATTGCCTGAAGTCGTTTTGTCTTAGTATACTACTTATTCTGTTTGTTTATCATTTTTGGTCAAAGTCATTAAGAGTCAGGTATCGCAGCGCTGGCCTTTTCCCGTCTGTTGCCGTGCACTGATGGTCAGCTGGCTCAAAGACAACTTGCTTCGCTTTTTCCTTTCTTGCAAGAAAGAGAAATCAAGCTGTTGGAAATCTTCCAGCTGTAATCCAAGTGTCGTAATCTGTCAGGGCTAGACTCAGTTTTACTCAATGTTTTCATCTCAAAGTCTCCCGTTCGAGCCCTCGCTCAGAAACGATGACCATTACAGATACATCTGCCTTCCAAAAACAAGGGGCTAGAAAACATTTCCAGAGTTTTGTTATTGTCACAGCCCCGTTTTCAAGACCAGCCAAACAAATTATGTCCTTTTAGCATAGTTAGCCTTAATAGCTTGTGTTTTTTTTTTTCTCTCTATAATTGGAAATAGTTTGGTGAGGTTAGGAAGATATTCAGTGACATAAAAATAAAAAACATTGAGCAAACTGCAGGAAAAAAACAAAAACACAAAGTAATTTTGACTTGCTTTCTAGACTAAAAATTTCAATACATTTAAATTAAGACATAATTTACTGACAAGTAACTTGTCAGCAAGACCTTGGACCCTGTTTTAAGTCAACAATTTATTAACATTGATGATAAAGTTGTAGTTCCACTGGCAGATGCCTTCACTTATAACAAGACTTTTTTTCCATGTAATAAGTTTAGAAATCTGTCAGGGGAGCTAGTACTTAAAAAAAAAAAAAAAAAATCAAATTAAAGATTTATTGACTTAACACAAGCTCCTATATCCTACTGAAAAGTTGCTTGTGAGTTAGTACACTTGAAATGAGACAAAACTAAGATTTTTGCACTAGAAACTACACAAAAGATACTTTGCAAGCAGCAGAACGTTTGGAAACCCAAAACAATCATGAATGCTTTTAACCACGTTTCCTAGTTAACTCCGAGCTTAACAACGAGCAACCCCTGCCATCTTTAGCAAATTAATTAACCACACATTAGAGGAACTTTTTTGTTGTTTGGTTTTGTTTCTTTGCGCCTGAAGCGTGTTCCCGTTAGACCCCTGAGTATCATACGCGCACGCCCACCCACACATCCACACACACACGCACACACACCCACCCCCACACACAGCAGCTGTTAATGGGGGGCTGCTTGCACGGTTGGGACATTGTGTGTTCGTGGAGAGTTGCGGTATGTTGATCTGTTTGGGGACGGCAGCGTGGTCGGTGCTGGCTGTCCCCCAGATGAGCGATGTTCTTCGTGTCTATTTGTATGCGTGCTTGTTTCCATGTGTACATTTCTTTAGTCCCTGTGTGTCCAAGTGTCCAGAGGACGGACAGGTGAATAATAATTAGTATGTATTTCTGACTAGTATGTATTTGTATGGATTTCCTGCCCCCTGCTCACTCTTTAAGATGGACACTTTTTCAAATTTGTAAATTGTTCACAGTCCGAATGACTTCTTTTTATTTATCAATTTATTTAATGGTTTAATTTGTGTTCTCTAGTTTAAGATCTCGTAACTATTTTGAAAATCAACAACATGTGGTGAGATGTCATGATTGGACGTGGCTCATTGTTCAGTTACGTAATGGGGAATTCCAATACCTGCGTTTTGACAAATCCCCGTTTTATATTACACACACGACACATGCAAGAAAAAGATGGTTTTACCTTGATTATTTTTATACTAAATATTTCAACTTCTAAGATGGATGGAAGGCCTGGAAGAAGGGAAAAAAAAAAAACCCTTTGGCCAGAGAACTGCAGCTTCTCATACATGATAAAGCATTTTGGTCACCAGATTTTCACTTCGAATTTTCCCACACGTCAAATATGCGTCGGGACTCCAGCTGTGGCGGGACGCTGCTCACCGCAGCTCACAGTAAACAAAGTCCCTTCACGGCACGGGACAGCTCAGCGTCCGAAGGCCTGGGAGAGGAAATCGCTGTGAGATTATGTCGCCCACTGATCTCCTTCTGAGCTGTTTTTTTTTTTTTTTATTAATTTTTTTTTTAAAATCTGCCTTTGTACCAATTAAAACATTAAAAATAAATCTGAACTAAACTGAGTCTCTGATATCTAATGCTGCTTTTTTTTTATAATCAACTTTAAGTTTTTCTTTGCTTGTTTTGAAAATCTGTCCCACGTTATTGTTGCTTTGCTAACGCAACAGAATATAGAGAACACTTTGACAGATTGTGTTGATATTTTCCTTCACTTCCCAGCTGATTACAGAAATCTGTCTGCTCTCTTCTTTATATTTAGCTTCTCTGCTTGTTTTGCATCAGTAGCGGCACCGCAGCAGTACACACTGTCAGAGCGGTGCTTTCCCTGCTTTTGTTGGATTTTATCACGTTGGTGATGGAAGACACTGATTTGTCCGGAAAGATCAGGGGATGTTTTGCTGAGTGTGTATATGAACGCACATCAACATGTTGGCATGCAGAGGTTTTTTTTTGTGTTTTTTTTTTTTTTTTGCATATGTGTGTGTGTGTGTAAACATTTGTTGTGTCTCCTTGCATTTCTGCTGTCTAATCTCCAGGTTCAGATGCATATCAGTATAGGGGCGCAAATTTGATGCAGGTCACTGTCTGTCTGCAAAATACAAAACCTCTGTCGCTTCACACACGGCAACATAAATTATTACGTGTCCAAAAAAAAAAAAAAGTTTAATAATCATTTATTTGTCATTTTCATGGTTGATTTGTTTTCCCCCCCTCCACTGTTTCAGGTCCAGAGGGAAGAAGCACAGTGTTATTTTGCGGACCCAGCTGACCGTCCGTGTGCACGCCTGCATCGGTGAGTGCTGCATGATGAGCTTCTGCTTTCGTGCGAAACTCTTTATTTCTCCTGACACTCTCACACACACACACACGTCATCTAAAACACCTTCTCCTGAAAATACGCACATCACACCTTGCGTTCGAGGTACTTTTAAAAACCTGTAAAGCGCCATCATATGCGGCGTTGATTAGTGTGTGAAAACTTCTCTAATTTTACCATCATTTTAAAAAAAACTGGTTGTGAACCGATTTGACTGATTAGCAGTGAAACCTTTGAGGCAAGTGTCATCACACTGCAGCTCACCACTCCTTTGACTGTAGAGTTTTAAAGAATAGAGATGCACGAATCAAATATTGGTGATGTCATATCTCCAGTTTCTCTACAGCTTTGGCCAACTGTGAGCTGCTGATTTTAACTGTTTTGGATGTGTTTTCAAGACTCACGGTTAATAACATTCGAATATGGCTGGGAGAGAGAGAGACTTAAAATCTATTTTATTTTTTCAAAATCCAGAGACAAAGATTTAGTTGGCATTTTAAACTTCCTGGTGACTAGCAAGGTTTTTATTAGCACCGCTAGCACCTGTTAGCTACTGATTTTTTGCTCTTTTGGATATATCTTTAACATTCAAAACTAGTTGGGAGAGACAGATATTTAAAGACTATTTTATTTTTTCAAAATTCAGACGGATTTAGTTGGAATTTTAAACTTTCTTGTGACTAGCAATGTTTTTATCAGCACTGTTAGCACCTGTTAGCTACTGATTGTAGGTTTTTGGATATGTCTTTAAGAAACACAATGGCAATCAAAAATGGTCAAGACAGGGAGAGTTAAGAATCTGTTTTACTTTTTCAAAACCCAGAGAGAAGGATTTATTTAATATTTTAAACTTCTCCACGATTAGCGATATTTCCATTAGCACCATTAGCTTACGTAGCACTAAACATCAGTTGCTATTTGTATTTCGTGGAGATCGCAGACCCTTACATATTCACTTAATTTCATAGGACAGCGTACAAATCCTCACCATTTCCAGGCTAATATCCATCCATGTTTTTTGCTAGCGAATTAGCAATGCAAAAAACAAGCTTGCAGATGTCAGATGGCAACGTGCCGAGTAAAAATGTTAAAACACAAACTATGAAAATACAAGAGATGAAGAATCTGAGGCGGTTGTTTAGATTTATTGTAATACATAAATGTTCAAGTACTTGCTACTTTCCACAGTAAGGTTTCTGAATAATGTTTAGGAATGACACTTATTTGTTTAACTTTAAACTAGAACCAAAATGCTGCTCTGTAATCACGAAGGATTCCGCAGGTTTTCGCTTTCTTTCTTCCTGGTAAACGCTTCATCCTTCCTCCATGACTGGCCAACATTCTCCGTGCCACTGATAGCCGTGCTAAATCTGGATCACAGAATCGCTCCAGCCAATTGGTTGCGAACGTGACGAGGTGAAAGGTCGCTCCAAAATGGGGCGTCGGATGTCAGGCAGAGAAAAGTTGCTCATGTAGGAAAATAATAAATATTTGCCATTATTTAAGGAGATTTTTTTTTTTTTTTTTTTTAAACCCAGTTGAGCAGGCTGCATCAAAAATATGAGATTGATTTTGGAATATTAGATATTTTATGTGTGCTACAACATCTAGTGAAAATGTCAGATTCGGTTTCTGTGCGTGTAAACTTTACAGGGGTCGTAACCGTGGACAGATAAATGTCTCTCTCACGCTGATGTAAATAATGCAAACTCAATGCACAACCTTTGAGGAAAACCAGTCTGGTCTCTTCTGACATGGGTTTTAATTCCATATTGGGAAAAAAAGGCTCTTCCTTATAATATTTGATGTATTATATTTTTGAAGGGCTTCAGTAAATAGCAGTCTTTGTTAAAGCAACACTAAATATCAACCTATATGGTTGAAATTTTTTTTTGTTTAGTTTTTTTTACATATAAAAAATGCATAATAAATTTTTAGCTAAATGTTTCATGACATAATCGTTTTAAAATTGTATTTAATAGACAATTAATTTATCAATTTTGTTGCACAAAGAATCAAAAAATGAGGCCAATCTAGTGGAGGTCGGAAGATCCAGGATTAGCTCCGCCCGTAACCCCGCCCACAGCCCTGACCCTTGACTTTAATGGGCGAGTTGACAGCTGAAGTTATTTCATGGTGACGTACAGCTGGACAATAAATCAGTAACAAATTATCAGCGGGATCGATAGCAGTAGAGATAATTCTCAATAATTTACCTGAAATCTGATCCAGAATCAGATATATCAATTAGACATTTATTTTAATTCATGGTATATTTAATTAATGATTTGCTGATGTATTTATTGTTTTCAATTTTGTCCCTTTTAGCTCTCACTCTAAACGAGCCACACAGATCCATTCACTCAGCAGATCTTCTGGCCCATAACCTTTAGTCATCCGCGCATTTGACTTTCCGTAATCCCTCTGGCCCTTGACCTTCGAATCCCCTCAGTAGCGGTCAACCGACTCTCCGCTAAATGAAAAATCTGTCACGTCCAGATTGTTTGTGTGGGGAGGACGCACGGTGGTCGCTAGGCAGACGATTGCGAGCCGTCCGACTTTGGATTGAGCGACTCGTGCGATTGGTCGTGCCGTGAAAAGAGTTCATGAACGGTTCCGCGAGGCATTTTTAAACCCAAGGAAAGAGTTTTCCATGAATCGCCTTAGTTCCATTTGCCGTTTTTCGCGTCGATGTCGGATGTGAGGGAGAATCCGCGGCCTTCCTCAGTGCGCCGCTCGTCTCTTTTCATAAGCGTGAGAAAAAAAAAAAAAAACAGAGCATCACTATGGAAAACACGGCTCTCCTGAGAATTTCTTAGCACTGCCGTGGAAAGATCAAATTACATGCAGGCTTCCCTTCTTGGGATTAAAGAAGCTCTCTGATGTGTGTGTGTGTGTGTGTGTGAGGGTGTGGCAGTGTATGCGTGAGCTAATGAGGTTTTATGTTGTAGGTGGAAAAAAAAAAGTGGAGTGGGGAGGAAACAGTGGTCAGGTCAACAAAACGGCCAGGTTCATTTTTGGGACGAACTCCACTCTGCATACAGAAAGAGACGCTTTTCGTCCCACGAGGGAATCTGGCTGGTTTGTCTTTTTCATGCAGGGCATGTATCAGATATCTAAGGTGTCAGCTTCAGCTTAACCAGGAGCTCATTGCTTTTCCTGTTCAGATCTTGTTTTATGCCCGTGTACGCTCTCGCATCTTTTTTTTTTTCCCCCCTCTGCTAATGAGAGCCTCTTGTTTGAGGTTTAATTTTAGTTGTCTCTTTCACAGCAGGGTTGTTGTGCGTTAGGAGGGTGTAAAGAGGTGGAATGACGCCGAGTTGTTATCTTTAGAAAGCGTTGACGGCACAGAAACATGTAGAGCTCTGAACGTCAACACGTCTAATGGCTAGACGCAGGGGGAGGCTAAAGGGGCTTCAGGGATCCACTGGATCCCTAAAGCCCAAAATTAAAAAAACAACACCATCCATAATACATAAGAAAAATGTGAGATAGAATTTCTTAGCGTTAACCTTAAGATATTATAATTCTTTTGTTTTATGTAGACAGTAACCCAGATAGGACAGATTAAAAACAAAGATTCAATCAAATTTGAACTGGCTGCAAATTTATCAGTTCACATCTGTGAATTTACCATTTGGCTCCCCTATCTGTCAAACCGTCACAAATGGAATATGTTTTCTTTGTAAAAAAGTGTTTTTTGCTAATTTTCCTCCAAAATGGTCACATAGTACTGAGTTTATGTGACTGATAACTCCCACCTGCAGGGGTCAGTATTTCTTACTTCTACATTTCTGCCTAATCCTTACTTGACGTGAAGTTGTTGTCCATGATCAAAATTGCGAGGAACAAAAAGTCACATTTTTGTCCTTAATTACGGCAAATACTGCAAAAATTTTTTGTAAATATTGCTAAAGTAGCACCAGAAAGTTAGTGATTTTGATAGCAAAAAAATGTTTTAAAAACTCACAACAGTCTTGAAATCCTATAGGAATTGATTTAGCAAACTTTAACCTGTGAGGTACAAGGATTTGCAACAAACAGCAGGTGAACCAATTTGGATTTTGATACATTTTTTAATCATTTCTAGCCCTCATACATCTATTTTTGAAGTGATGTTGCACCTCATTTCGCTTTCTTTGGTTTTTATCCATGTGTGGGATACTTCACTGTTATCAGTAGTGATATATATACTGCATGCTTACGCCATGAGTAGAATATAGAACCTAATCCATCTATTAAAAAAATCTTATCTACCACCCGTCCTTATTAAAATATGACCCACAAAAAGTAGACTTTGTTTTTCAGCTCTGCCTCTGCAAATTCTTTTTGTTGAGCTGCTAGCTTAACCTAAGATTGTTTGTGCTCTAGCTCAGCTTCCTTCATGATTTTATTGCGGCTTCGAACAAAACTTCTTGACAGCTGTCTTTAGCTCTGCAGGACTGTCTTAATGAAACGTTGGCGTCGTACGGAGTGTACAGGGTGTACTTTACTTGGCTGTTTTATAAACTTTCATGTGAGTAAAATTCCACATCTGTGTTGACGTTTTGGTTATCGATGGTTAGGAATTCTTCAGGTTGTTAGTGGTTTATGTTTGTGCCCTCGATTTTCGAAGTAGGTGAAGACTGTTTGCACAGCAGTTCTCATTTATTCCATACCCGTAATGCATCGCTGCAGAGCTAGAGCTTGTAGGGCGATGGTAAACAATTTAAGGTCTACTAACGTCTTGGGTGTTTTCTCACTGAAAACATGGTCAATGTTAGCAAAAGTCAACAGCTATAAAACTTAAATCGTGAGTGAAAGGTCTGTTCCGCACAGGAAAAACAAATCTTTCCCTGTTGAGGTTGAAATACTGTGTTATAATACACGTGTCACTGACAGGCGGTGAGTATCAACATGGCTGAAATTAGCATTTAGCCTTAGCATCTGCTAAATACCATGTGGCATAGTATTAGCGGGAACTAATGTTTATGATCGGTGCCTCAGGGTTGGCGCAACTAACTTTGTAGTTAGTGATTCTCACCATGAACATTCATGAGTGTTCATCATAAATATTGTCAGATGAACAAGCAGTGAAAAAATCATCTTAATCCAAAACATTACCTTGTCGTAGTTCTTTGTGTTTGTAGAAAGTTATTTTGCCAGATTAGAAATAGACGACTGAGTTCTCTGTATTTAAACTAGTTGACTCTGTGTTACACTCACTAAACTTGCATATCAAAATAAAAGTTTTGTGTTTTGTGAGTGGGACACACACTTTTCTGAAATGGTTACACGGTGTCAGGTGTTTTTGCTGATGCTTTGGTAAATGAGTACTTGCTATTGTCAAAACAATGCAAATCAGACATAGAAGATGTCCATAAAGTAAAATTATGTCAAAATTTTGATATAGCCTTTTGCTAGTTGTATATGTGCAGGTACTGAGTTAAATACAGTGGGACAAAATGCTCTGTTTCCCATGCAGCCTCATTTCCCAGGCCTTCCCGAAGTGAAGGGATTCTCGGTAATTCATGTGATAAAGTAAGAAGAGGTGATGTTCTCTGACAGGTAAAGCTCCCCGTAATGAGAGGTGCAGCAGGTGAAACAAAAGAGTTCGACTGCAGAACAAAAGGCCTCCTTGCATGTGTTTTTTTTGGAGTCTGTTCAATCCCTTGGCACCGTGTCGTGGAATTCAGCCCTCTCCGCAAAAAATTTGGCTTCCCACTCTTGGATTTCTGCTCCCTCCCCCCCCCAATTATCCCATCCCTAATCACCCCCCACAGGATCGCAGAGGAACAGTGGGGCGGCAAAAGGGTCGAGCTGGAGTTTGACTTCCTCTCGCCGCTCCGTTACATAACAAAAACCGGGCGGGCTTGGTCGAAACCCTGAAAACCCGAGGGTTGCTCTCAAATTCGATGCTCACCTTCTGAGCCCCTAATAAGATTCCCTGCCCCCTAAAAACAAAACAAACCTGTCGTCACACTTCCATCCAAACGCTAAAACGACGCACAGGCAAGGAAAACACATGCGGCAACAAAGATCCTACTGTGTTTCAAAACCTGAACGGTTGTATTTTGAGGATTTGACGGCATCAGCGAGTTATACAATTGAAAATCTTTGTAAATAGGGGCTTACGGACAGGGTGGTCTGAAGTGCTATTAGGGCTAGATGCTGCTGATAGCTTCGCAGTGGTAGTGGCAACAGTGCATTGTTAGCATGCAGCACAATGAGTTGAAACAGCTGTTTCCAACATCTGTTGTACTGTGTTGTCCTCTTGAGGGCGGCGATAAGGCCTTCTAATGGCGTTATGTGAGATGGTTCAGCTAAGAGGGAGGCAGAGGGCATCTGTGGCTGCACAGTCAAAGTTCAGGCATATAAAATGTTCGTGCTGGCATGCTTCCTTGTATGAACCTGAAGGCGGAAATGCTCTAACCGCTCTTTAATCTGGCTTTGTTTTGTGCTTAACTTCAAACAGCTATGCTAGTAAATGTTCCCCACCATCTCTTCTCCTCTTTGCTCCTCTGTAAACTTTTCTTTCTTTGTCTCGTGGCTCATTACGAGGTTCTCCCAGCATGATAAATACAACAGTATCACGGCATTGGCAAAAGAATTTAAAACCAAAATGTAAATCATGGTCCAACATTCATTTAGCCATAATTGTTCCTTCCGTTAAACGATCAGAAATATCAGCCATTTCTGATTATTTTACTGTTATAATTGATGTTTGCTACGATACCATATAACATATTTAGCATTTAATTATTATTTTGATTTTGACACTTGCTAAAAAACCCAACTCAAATCTTATTTGCATTCAAGTACAAAGTTTGTTTCTGACCGGAAGTGAAAGCATTTTGCATGTTTCCAGTGTTATTTATTTAGACAGAGGGGTTTATTATATCCACATCTCTTAGGGTTGGAAGGCTCTGTCCCATAACCCTAATCTTTACCTTCCTCCATAGATTCTCCATCAAATTCAAGTCTAGATGCTGGCTGCAACTCTCAAAAAGCGGTTAATGTTACTTGAAGTTAAAGTCAGAACAATACAGCTGTTAGAATCACTGTTCATACCTGTGTGTGTGGTTTCCCTTCAACCAGATGACAAGTAGTGTGCAGAAACAGGAGGGGGAGGGGAAGTGGTGGGTTAATCTACGCTCTATTCTCTGGTAACACTCAGGTGTGTCCTTCAAACAACTTTAACAGTAGCTTGTTAAAAGCCACCTCCTTTTCTTTGAAGGTGGATTGTTTTACTCTACGTTTGAATTCTTTGCGTTGTGTTTCGTGGTATCTCTTTCTGTTTTATATTGTACTATTACCCACAATTCCCTAAAAAGTAGGTGGGGGGGAAAAAAAAAATAAAAAATCAAGTCTTACTTTTTTAAACATTTTCACACGCAGAGAGGAGGAATGTGAAAAATCCAGAAGCAGTTTTTGCTTTTTACCTCACCACTAGCTAAAAAGCACCCACATGTCATGCTTTAGTTACTGCTGTGGGATCAAGAGATGTGGGAGCGCTAACTGTGTTAGCCGCTTTAGAGAAGCCGTTCGTCTCTCAGCTGAACTTTTTTATAGTTTAGGTTGTGTCGTGTTGTTTGATGAATGAAGAACCCAAATGTAGGAAGTCGGTAAATTTCTTCAATACGAAATCTTTACAGAAACAGGAAGTTAAGCAAAACGTGTACACAGTCATATTCAGTAAATCTTTGTGATGAGGCTCATTTGCTAGATTAAAATTACCTTTTGAAAATGATAACCTTTAAGCAAGTATTAATCATACTCTTGATTTCTGCATTAAAAATGTTCTTTTCATTGGTCCATGTCATGTTCTAATCTTAGAAATTGTGTTTTCTAATCAATCCATATATTTATGTTTCACTTAGTGAGTTGAGGTGCTAAAAAAAAAATTGCTTTTCAATGATATTCAAACCTATTGCGTATTATAGTATCGGGAAGAGTGATTTGTGAACCAAAGCAGGTGGTTGTTAGCAAAAGGTTTGTTAGCAAGCTTGCTAACGTGAGGGTCAAAGGAGGGAGCTAAAGTTAAACTGAGGACATGCTAACAGGGAACCAGACCTCCAAACACTGGCTAAAAACATTTAAGAACAATAATTAAATTAAGCTATACTTCATAATGTAATCATAGAAATGGCATCCAAATTAAATTGCTTAGTGTAATCTTTGACCAAAAACCTAACATAACTCAGTTAAAAGACAACAATTAGGAAGTTGTGCTAGCATGCTAGCCCTTCTGATTGGCACGTTTGCCTGACAGCTGACGCAACTTTTAGATTGAGTTTATTTTCTATTTTTTTTACCTGTAATTAGAACTCAAAGTATCCAGAAAGTTTATTTAGTAATTCCTCACTTATAACGTGATTTATTTGTTGTAAAATAACAAATAACCATTAGTTATTTTTCCATAACAAATAGCTATGTAAAAATATTGGTTCTAAATCATAAAATTGTCAATATTTAGACTCAGGAGTTGTGATGAAGCTGTGGCGAGCAAGACCTGGTGAAGAGCAAACTTTATCTCGAAGCTGCACACGGTAAACGTTATTTTAAGGGACATAGTAAAACTTCCAAAGCTCACAGTTAGAGAATTACACAATGTTCCATGTCAGATTATGCTACTGCTGCTATAAAAGATGAATTTATTTTAAGGCTTTATGCGCATCTCCACCAGGGTAGCCAATAAACCTGGAGTACAAGTGCCTACAAAACGTTCTGCTAAAATAAGACATCAAGTTGTAATGAACTCAGCGTATGCTCCCAAAATGTATTTCTTTCATTTGGGGTGACAGTTTTACCACCGTCTTGTAATGCGTCCAGGCAGTGCGAGAGTGAAAATTACCCTACAACCTTGCTCTCTTTCCAGAAGAGTATCTTTTCTGGGTTTATTGATCCTTCGCTGCGGTGCGGCGGGTTCTCTCTGTGGATGTGGCAGGGTTTTTCCCCAGGCTCCGGTTCTGCTGACAAACACGAGAGGCTCAAACTGTTGCGTTGCGGCACAACACGCTGCTGTTTGTGGTCCGCTCCCCCAAAGCCTGTGTGTGATTACTGGAAGAAGGCATGAAATATACCATTACCAGGGAGCGTTTCGTCTGGGCTTGTTCGTACGCTCACCAGAGTGTGCTGGCACGAAACCTCTGACCGGTCTGGTTTAATAATCATTTTCGAAGCGATTACATAATGCAATAAAACATTACAGTTGCCACAAGCTAAGTGCGCAGAATGCACAGTTGGATTCTCATGCAGGAGCCGAGTTGTGGAGATGATGGGTTTAGAGGATGTGTGGAAAGAAACGGGGAGAGAAAACGGTTTCCAAGGGAATGGTAAATCACTTAGGGTAGAGGGGACACCAGGGGAAAACAAAGCGAGGAGGAAATGCACCTGCCAGACTGAGCAGCAGAAGTAGGACAACCGAATGCTGCGGCACACAGCACCTTGCAAAAGTATTTGTACCCCTAAAGATTTTTTTTTTCGGCATTACAACCACAAACTTGCATTTAATGCAATACAACTGACATAGTGTCAGGACTTTGGGTTGTTTTTTGGGTTTTTCCTGGGTTCTTAGTTCTGATAATTTATCTGTTATCCTAATTTTCACTTTGATTAGCTCAGCTTTCTACTTTGCTTCTGTTCAGTCATTTCTTAGTTACACCAGTTAGATTTTGTTTAATTATTATTTGCTATAGTTGTACCGATTTTCCTAGTTCCTATTTGTGTGCTCTCCCTCGCCCCGTTTCTCTCTCTCTCTCCTCACACCTGCGACCCGATAACTAATCAGGTTGCACTGGATTTTATTTAGGCATAGACAAAGGCACGTCACATTTGTTAAAATCTAAATCTTTGTTTCACTTTCCTTCAATTTCACAGTTATGGAGTCATTTTTGGTAGTTCGTCACACAAAACCCCAATAAAATAAAATACCTTGATTTTTGTAGTTTTTATGTAAAAAACACTACATAGGTGAGAATAGAATATGAACTGCAATGCTGCTGCAGCTCATGTTGGAACGGACAACGTGCGCGCTTGCAGGACAGAACGCGATCTGAGTGTATGTCAGACGAGGATTTTACTCGGTTAATCCAGTCAGTAAGGAGCAGGTATCCCCCACTAGCCTCTTTGTTTACTCACTCCGACTTCCCTCTGGTTTCACCGTCTGTCTCTCCCATGCTTGTCTTTCTGACTCACCTGCTGTCACCAGAACGTTTCATGGAACGCCAGACAACGCTCAAGCGCTAATAAAGACATTTACAGACTGTAACTCAACGTTATCACCCTGCTTTACATAAGGATTAGTGCTCAGTGTTTGAAAGAACCCATTCACAAATGAGAACAACTCGTCATACAAAGCTTACTATGATTATTATACACATTCGCGTCGCTCGACGGCCATGTTTTTGGTTATTTTTCACCCCAAACTTGGACGGACAATGTCTTTGCACATGCTCGTTGAATCCAATTAGCTAACAATCAGAGGGGCGGCGAGCGTGAGAAGTGGAAAAACCGATAGAATGTGTATAAATGAGACCCCGATGACAAACAGTGGCGTGACGGGGGGCGGGAGGTAACAGTGACCACTTGTTTCACATGTGCACATTATGTATGCAAGACTGAGCACCGAAATATTTCCCACCGCTTGCTTTCATGTCTGAGCGCACTCCATTAAAAGGTAAAAAACCCCAAAAAACTCTGGCTCCACTCTCTAAGAACAGCCTCATGCCGAAGCAAAGCAGTAATGGACATGAGGTCAGCTGCATGCAAAAGAGCTAAATGGGGATGAAATGGAAAGAATGTACCTTTAATGAGAGACGGTTAAAATCAACACTGTTAGAAATCTGTAATTTGAGAAAAAGGTTTATTTTCTCCTCTTTTTTTGTAGTCACTCTGTCATCCCTTTATAGAGCTGTGATGTAATTTCTTTCAACAGCCTTGAAATGCAGAAATGAAACACCTTTAGCTTTGGGCAAACATGCACTGAAACAGTTTTGATTTATCTCGCGCCTCAGCGTACTTTATGATAATGCAATGTCAGGTATTCTCTCCAGGATTTTGTGATTGTTTTTGTGATTAAAAATAAAAAAAATAAAAATTTCAGATTTTGTGATGCTACTTTGGAAATATTTGCACAGAATCTTTCAATATCTGTTCCCCTATATTGAAAAAAAATAGGTGAAAAAAAAAATAACTAGCAGACAGAATGGACACAATTTTATTCTTTGAAGAACTTAAAGAGCTCGATTTTCGGTGTTTGCCATATCAATTCCAGACAATAACTTGACATCAGGCTGCAGTGTAGCAGAAGTAAGAAATACTGCCACCTGCAGGTTGGAGTGAGCGGCTGCTTAAGCCCAATGTTTTTGACAGTTTTCACGGAAAGTTTGCAATGTCACAGTTATGCATCAGTGTGAGAAAATGTGTGCATCTTTTGATTCTGCGTGAATTTCTGCAATTACAAAATTGCCAAAATAAAAAAAAAAAAAAAAAAAAAAAAAAAAGACTTTTAAGGGAATGGAAAAGTTGTTTTAAAAATATTTTATATGTGGGAGAAAAAAAAACTGGAAAATGGGAAATGTGTTTGTATTCAGCTCCCCTGAGTCACTACGTTTTACAGCTTAATGTTGCTGCAACTACATCTGCAAGTATTTTACCAATTCCAATATATTTCCTTTCAGCATCAGTTTTCATCATCAGCTTGGCGTATCTAAAAACTCATAGGTTTTTGGTTTTAAAATGATAAAATATTAGTCTTTTTTTAATAGCTTTGAACGGCATCGTAAATGAACGATGGGTATCTCTAAGGCTGCAGTGCAGCAGCGATGGTCTGTGTTTGTGTCTTGGTGCGTAAATGTAGGGCGATGGGGTCTTAAGCCCACAACAACATGCTGCTGGTATTAAACGCAGAATACGCCCGCATGTATGTTGTAATTATTTGTGACCGAGCCTTTTGGACTAAAACAGAAGTGCCAGGATGTAAAAGGAGGGTCACAAGCAACTTTCTTTGCAAGGATGTAGAGTGTTTGGCATCATCCGTATTTGTATTATGCCTGTAAATGTTCATGTAAAAATAAGTCTGCCTTCCTGAGACCTTCTGGTTTTGAGCTTTTAGCACAGCTGTTATCCTTCGGCAGGTTCAAAGGTGCAGTTCATCATCTAAAGCATCAGTGTACATTTGCATGGACAGTCAGAGGCAGTGAATTTGTGTCAGGTGACTGATACTGGGAGTTAGCTTAGCCGTGACTTGGAAAAACAGCACCAAAAAACATCAAAAATTGACATGCCAACAAAAGTCAAGTGTTTGGACTGCGGCACAACTGGCGATTGCAGGAGGTTAGAAGAGTAGCAGTTTAAGACTCCCGTTCGCTTTGGATTTAAAAGTCATGTGACTGGGACTAATCCATGGATAGTTTTATGTTATGTGCCAAATTATGTGCGTAGATAAAAACTGTAGAGTTTTTTTCTCATCCATAAGCGTTTGTTCAATTCAATTCACTTTATTCATGCAGTACCAATTTACAACAAATGTCATCTCAAGGCATTTGAACATCTTTTCAATTCAATCATACATAATCTATGACGTTTTGAGAAGTTACCTATTTATCAAGAGTTAAAATTTTAAAATCTTTAGAAAAAAGAAAACCAATGTTACATAACAAGTGTTTGTTTTCTTTTTGCGTTTGAGATCTGTGTACTTACAGATAATTCGCCTTTAGCTGTTTCCCTCTTTTCTATCTCGTTTTCACACACTCTAAACTCACAAGGCCTCCGCCGTCATCCGCGCCGTCGGCAGCCTCCAGCAGTCAGACTGTTGGCCAAAACCAAACAGACTAAAAAAGAATAAAGATGGTCGCGAAGTCCTCAGCAGTCTAGACCGAGAATGAAATTTTTTATTATTAAAAATACGATCTTATGGCAAATTGGAGGATTTTTATTTTTTTTTTCCTCTTTTATGTCACTCCACAGAGAAGTTATTAAAGAAAGAAAGTACATGTCAGCTTTTGCTTTTGCGCAAGATACTAAACCTGACGTGGAAAGAAATATTTTTGGCCACTCGTACACATGGAAAGTTGTTATTTTGAGCGCATTGTCTTCAAAGGGAAACAATTGCAGACGCCACAGGGAAAAGCTTTGAATTCTAAAATGCCCTTTGAGAAGAGTACGAAGCAGTGCATGACCTCAGCAGAGCTTGAACTCTGGTGCTCAGGTCATTACAGTAGGCCTGACACCTAATACGTCCTATATATAGCGAGATAGCAGAGAGAGGGAAAGACTTCCGGGGATTTAATCAAGCTCTCCAACATGCCGACACACTTCACCTTCCTCTTGATTTCTTTTTTTTCTTTTTCATTTTCTTTACTTCTGCAGACCAGGTTTAACAACCGACAGACTGATCGGCCCAGACAGCCGTTTAGGACGGCTTATTTTAAGGGGTGCAACGAAATCCCCAAGAAACATGAGTCAGCCGTTATTACTGGGCTTAAATATGGGGCTACCAGCTGTGACCTACCTGCTTTGGCTTGATAAACACACACTGGGAAAATATAGCACTTGGCTAACTGCCTGGTTAACCAGATAGGCACACACAGTGTGTGCCTGTATGTAAATATCTTGCATCCTGATATAGATACATTGAAATGAAATTATTCCTTCAGGTCGAAAGGAAAGTCAGTGGAGTTTATCTGCAGTCTTGGTGATTTCAGGGTGGTTTGCTATACATGTATGTATTTCCCAGTGACGTGCGGTCACAGGGGAGGATGTACAGTGTTTGCCAATGAGCCTCTCCTGCGATCAAGGAAAAATAATATATAATAATAAAATCATTTATATTGCTATTTTCACCCTGTGGTTTGTACTATAAAGTACCTATTTTTCATTTAGCTTAACCGATTTTGATGATTTTTTTCTTCAAAATCGCTGAATTTTCGCATTTTCCTGCTCAAATGCTCGGAAGCGAAGTCGGTGAGGCAGCAGTGAGTTGAGCCTCACCTTCGATTGCACAACCTTGCATGCTGCCATTCTTTGGGAGCCTGTTCCTCCTGTCTGTACGCCGCCTATAAAATGGTAAAAAAACATTTAATGTATGAACTGATTTTCCATAATTTAGCATATGTATATAATGTACGGTGTTTCTTGCCACCAACTGTGTGTGTGACGTGTTTTGTGTGCTGAGGAGCGATCAGAAACGGGAGAGAACAGATTCTAGGTGAGGCAGGCAGTTCTCTTGTCTCACGGCAGGGGGCGCTCATGATCCCAAACATTGTGACTCCACAGCTGCAGAGCTAGAGAGAGTAACAGCGAGCTAACCATACAGTAAAGTCAAGTGCTGCAATGTATTTATAGTTTTATTGCTAGTGGTGAGCTAACCTAAGAGCGCTAATCATAGATATTTGTTTTGCTAACGCTGTTGAAGAACTACAACAGCTGTTTTTAGCAGAAGCTAATGCTAATGTGCTAAAGCACTAACATTCAAATATATCTGCCCTTGAAAAACTACAACCCTTGTAGTTTTTCAAAGGTCAGATTTAAACAGATTTTGACTGTATAATTTATCTATAATGCCCGTAGATACTGTGTTCATGTTTATATTTGTATTTTGTTCCTGTATGTTTCTTGTTTGAAATAGTTATTTTGGGGTGAAAAAAAAAGAGAGACAACGTGATGAGAGGAAATGAAAGTGTAGCGTAAACAGTTTTTGCCCACTTCAAAATAAGAGCATGAATATAAACGTCAAATTACTTGAAGAATTCTTACCAGACTTAAAGATGGCTGTCGAACTTCACTCACGTGAAAATTTACAAAACAACAGAGGAAATTTGCGCTTCAAAATTTATGCGGAAAAATTAAGCTAAGTCCGCTAAACTTTTTTTAAGTTGGCAAAAGTGCTAAATGAGAAATTAGCTCTGCAATTAGCAGATTAGCTGAAATGAGCCACTGCCTATTGCCATTCATTCTTTCACAGTTTTTATGTAATAAACTCATGCACTGGCTTTCTTGCCAAAGTGAGTAACTCATTATTGAGTTAGAAAAACATTCCTCTTATAACCTAACCTCATCTGAAACCAGGCAGTATCAATGTTGAGAACCTTCTCAAAAGCCACCATCTCAAAGATAGAAAAAGCATTTGTCTTTTTGCCAATATTTTTATACGAAAGTGTTTTTTTTTTCTTACTTTAGTGCATTATGTGTTTAGTGGATATTCTTTCAACCCATCACTTGCAACTAAGAGTCTCTAGCTAAAACCACTCACAAAAAACCGTCAGAACTACCCACACTGAAATTACACATGATGTTTCCGCTCGATGATGATGCAGGAAAACAGTTACTTACTCAGGCAGAAAGTTAGACAACGCCTTTAGTTTCTTGTCCTTGTTTGATTTGCCACGACTGAAACTGAACCAAGAAATGGCCATGGGACCGGCTCAAGTGACGGCGGAAATGTAATCTTGGATTATTGGCAATAAAATGTGGTCCGGGTTGCTATGGTAACATGGCAACATGCTATTAAGACGGCAAAAGTGCAAAGAAAGAGATCTGATTGCTTTTATTTAAAACAGGAAAGCCTTAAATGGAAAAAGCATTTATTATTAGTTTTAATTGTGTTATCTGTGACATTTGTTAGATACATTCTGATATCTCTACAGAAGAGTGCTTAGCTACTCCACTTGTTTTTTAAATCTGTTGTTCAAATTCAAACTTGTCACCTGTCACAGCTGTGGTCTGTGGCTTGCACCAATACATACAGACTGTACAATGGGCTCCATTGTTAGGTGATGAGACTAAGTCTTTGATTTTGTAATTCAAGAGTGACTCAAGTCGAGGTTTGAAATTTGAGTCATTTCCTTTTTTTTTTTGGAGCAGGTGTTGGAGGCTCCATGACATCATTTCTAATCAATTCAATTCAGTTCAGTTTGTTTATATAGTGCCAGTCTGCAGCACACCTTCTCATGGCAAAAAAACAAAAAAAAGAAGACAGTGACCAATCTATTTTATAGAGAGAAAGATTTTAAGTCCCCCTTTCAGAAAAAAGTTCATCTTCTAACTTCAGTCTGAACATTTTTGTGTTGTTTACTCATTTAGGACTTTTTCCCTTTTTTCTTTTATTTTTTTTTTAAAGTTGCAGTTCCAAATGTTTCTTCTTTTTTCAGCTTAACCAAAACTTGAATGTGTGCTACGGCTATCTAAATCTCAGTTGTCTTATCGTTGGAATAAAGTATCAACAATCCACAGGCTCATAGACGTTCATCTCTAGATGACAGAAACACCTCTGTTTGTAGCTGTTCATCTCGTTTTAGGCCTCTACAAGTTTAAACTCACATAGAGATGCTCTTTCTCTGGCACTCATTGAAGTTATACTTTAAACTGTAGCGATAATTAAATGGAGACGTCTAGCTGTTTTGAACTTTCAAGTGGCCAGTGTTCAGGTTTCCCATCTTTGAAATGCTTAAGTAGCGAAATGTGTCTAAATTGATGCATTTTAAAAAGAAAACATATTTATTTCGATCTGTCTTGGTTCTGTGATGCACAAAAACTATTAGAATACCATACATTCAGCAAAGATAAACAATGTATCTGTTTATTTTCAGCTTTGATTGTTTGACAGCCTGATGATTAGTTTGTGGGTTTATATATAT
>CAEGAE010085860.1:0-19152 GCA_903067095.1 Girardinus metallicus | reverse complement strand
AATGCGGGCTGTAATCAAAGCTAAAGGCGGCCCAACAAAATATTAGAGAGTGTGACCATTTTTTGGTGGCGACTTTTTTTTTGGCCAGGCAGTGTATATAACCCACTCTTTCTAGAAAGATGCATAGAACAAATTGATGCATGGATGCGCCAGCTTAATGGAAACAAAACTGAAACAATTTTATTTGGACCAAAAAGACAAGCACATATTGTCAGCTTTTACAAGCAAAAACAACTTACAAGGCCCAAAATCTGGTTGGAGTGATTGACTCTGACCTGAACTTTCAAAAACACAAAGTTATAAAGTTGGACTTCTTATCAACCGAAGAACATTTTCAGGATTACAGGACTAATATCCCAACAAGATCTTGAGAAATGTATACATACATTTATCTTTAGTTGAATGGATTGCCGCAACAGTGTGTTTACAGGTTTATCTAAAAGGTCAATCAGACAGCTGCAGCTGATCCAGACCGCTGCTGCTTCTCATGGAAATTAAGAAAATAGAGCGCATCACCCCAGTTTTATAGTAGTTACACTGGCTCCTCAGAGAATAGACTTTAAAATATGTCTGCTAGTTTACAAATCACTGCATGGCTTAGCACCAAAAGATTTGTTGACGTATCGATTTTCCAGACCACTCAGGTCTTCTGGTTCAAGTCCACTCTGCGCACCCAGAATCAGAAGCAAACATGGAGAAGCAGCATTCAGCTTCTATGCACCACAAATCTGGAACAAACTTCCATAGAACTGCAAAACTGCTGAAACACAAAGTTCCTTTAAATCAAGGCTGCAAGTAAATTTGACGAACGTTAGCTTTGATTAATAATAACTGGATCACCGCAAATGATCTTTTTGATCATGTAAGCAACCTTGAAAAGTCCTGGACAAATAACATAGCGTTGCTTAATTTCAGCATCATGAGAGGCTAACAGTTAGCTTGTTGTGACGTTTCTAGTTTGCATATTGTCAATATTAAGGTAAGGCCTATCCAAGTATTACCTTGTCAAATCTGTCAGCAGCACAGCTCAACTCAAGAACTATGTGATAATTTCAAAATAAGAGTCGCACCCATAGATTCTTGGTGCGAGTCTTACAAAACTGGCTCATAAATAAATGCCTGTTCGGCTTATTGCGCAGGATAAAATTACTTGCTGACATCAACTGGACAGCACTTCCCAATTTACGGTTAGCTTTGACGCAAAAAAAAGTGAGATTTTTATATCGCCACCACTTATTAAAACCATTAATATCTGGAATATTGGCTGTTTATCCACGGCCACATTGGAGTCAGAAGTGTAGAAGTACAAACCGACTGACTGCCTTTGCCTCACACCCTGGATCTAATAACAAACTCCCTCTGCAAATTCCCCTGATGACAGCCAGCTCCTAATACTGTAAGCTGTGTGGCCGTGCCGTTTCTGAACGCTGGGCCAAGAAACCCGAGAGCCCCGCCAAGCAACAGGAGCCAGCTCGGGGGGGCCACAACATCCGTACCAACGCTCTGGTTACAAGGGAGGTTTATCGGGGTTTGGCAACATGCTGAATCAAAATGTTTGATGGACAGGGTTAGTCACCACCTAATGATGGATGATTCATAGGTGGAGATTTTGTAATATGTAGCACATCTGAACAGGATATTGTGTAAGCTGCAAGCTTAGTGTTAGCATAAAATCTCTGCACGGAAACAGAAAGGTTTCTAATTTAGTACATTCTCATGAAGACAAACTCTCTCCTGTTTCCTGGATTCCTCAAGGCTTAATTGCACAAAACAGATTTTCGTTCACCCCATTGTATATTTAATGGACGTTTTGCACAAGGAAATGTATTTGCATTCTGATTTAATTAGCCTTAAAGACAGGCAAGGGACCAAGCGATTCCTCAAGCACAGTAGAGCGTGGTCAACTGTAATCGAGTTAGGTAAATGACTCGATAAAATGACTTCTGCTGCCTGGTCCTAAATGTTCAGACAAACAAAATGAAATGCGGACCGCAGAGTTGCCTCATGTCCCAGAATCCTCAACAGACCAAAAAAATAAAAAGAAAAAGAAAAAAATTTGCTTTTTTTAGCACCACGATGAAAGACGCCTGTAATTAATACGATCTGCGGCTGACTTGGACGAGGTCCTGTAACCGTACCTTGAACACATGTTTTTGCTGAGGAGTTGAAAGATGGCACTCTCAGGGCCAGAATTGACTGACTCCATCCTGGAGGAGACGTTACCCTCGCTTCACCAAATTGCTACAACTGTTTAACGCATAAAGGGCCCGGCGGAAGGGGAGGGCGGGGCGAAGGGGGCTAGGGGTTACAATCGAGACGCGGAGAGGGCCGAGAATTGTTTATTTTTGCAAGAACATTCCAGAAGTTGACATCTATTTCCCCGGTCTGGATTGTTGAGTTTTGCTGCAGTTTTCCAGACTCCGGACGCAGTGTGTGAACTCTCAGCAAGACGTATCTGGGCCTCCTCTCAACACCTCGGCTGCAATTATTGTGATTTAAAATGGACCTGATTTGTTAGAGCTCGGTAATGCGTCTGTGGGAGCAAAAATGGCAATGAAAGATAGCAAAGAAAACAACCAATTCATTCTCACTTGATTTACCCCGTGGAAAGAAGTTGTAAATTCTCCCTTCTTGGCTGCCAGGGATCTGACTCACTTGAGATCTATATTTGAATTTTTATGCTAGCATTCCTGCTTCTCTTCTCTCTCCTCCCTTTCCGGCCCCCCAAATTTGTTGCCTCATTGGGCTCTCGAGAAATGCCAGAGTAACCGGACCGAGGCGCACTTGAGTCAACTTACACCTCCGTTGACGACCAGGAAAGGGATCCTGGTGTTGACCCCAGAACCACATCCCAGAATTAGCGTCCGTATTTAAAGAGCACACTCTTGGGTTGCAGGAGAAGAGTTTCACAAGATTCGCACCCCGTTTCTCTTTTCTCTGCGGTTCACGCTAAAGTTCGTTTGAGATTCAGAATATGAGAAAATTGCTGTTTTTTTTTTTATGTTAGAACTTTTACCCCCATATTACAAAAAATATTGCAACATAAACAAATTATGGACCTTAAATTTAATGCAGTGGTTCTGATTTGCCACCATTTTGCTAAGCATTTTAGTACTACATCAAAGCAGGACTCGGATTTGATCTCTTAAATCGAAGCTCTCCTTTTAGTTTAGCTGTGAGGTAACACCCCAGAAAATATTTCAGAAAAAAAAACACGAACCAATATTATAATACTGAGGAAGGGTAAGTGAATATGGCATACAGCAGAAAATAAAAAAAAAATCATTTCTGCACCAAAAACAAATGCACTTTGTGTGAATATCCTTATAAAAAAAATGTAGTTGGAATCTAAAATAGCTAACAATCAGCACAGAATACAACTATATGTGAAGTGAAGACAAACCTTTAAATTGTCCTTTTTTTCTTAGATTCTGCTTTCACCATTCACCACAGATAGTAATTCTATCTAATAATAATAGATTTTTTTTGTTTAGTTTTATTTATTTATTTATTTTAACCAATATCAGATCACCACTTTATTTTCTGGACACAGCTAACTACAAAAAAAAAAAAAAAAAAGGTGAGCAACAAAAAATGTCAATTTACGTCACGTAGTGCTGCTGACTTTATTTCTACACTTTCTCTATGGAAACTCTACGAGTGTTTTAAGATAAGTGCAGGACTGAATGAATCAGACAATATGGCGGACATGTTGCACGTTTTGAGCAGAAAATACTTTTTTTTTTTTTTTCTAGGAAATTGTAGAGTTTTGACTGAAGTCCATTTTGCCAATAATCTAAAATGTAACGTTCCATTCGAGGCACTTGAAAGAGAGTTTGAATTTGCAGTTGCTCGTTAAACTTTGAACCAAGTGACGCCAGAGAGCACAGTATGAGCTCCTGCATTGGAAAGGGTTCCTGTGTGTTGCAGAGGTCAAGGAGGGTCAGACTGTTAATCCTGCAGGAGTTTTAATGTCTTTGCACACAATTCCTATTTTCCTTAGATGCGACGACTTCATGAAGGTCCAAAAACCTTCTGACCTCTACGGGTCGATCTTCGTACGTCTAAATATATGCCTCAGCACATACCCAGTTCGGCACCATGTCGCCCTGCACAAAAAAATGGAAAAAAAAAGAAGACTGCGCTCTGGACGGAGAAGGAACATCATCAGCCGACTGTTAAATGGTGCTCTGCCCACAGGAGGTGGTGGTGGGGAAGCAAACAAAGGTCTGTCTTTTTAGGCGAGCTGGTAGGAAATGTTTTCCTTTTCAAAGTGTGCTATACCCCCTGGTGATAAATAAAGGGAGCAGAAAGAAAGAGGACAAGTTGTTGGGAAGCATGGAAAAGTTGCGCTCAGCCCCAGGTGCAGGCAGTTGCCTCCTCCCCTGTTGACGCCTTTTCTCTAACACTTTGTCCACTTGTCTGCTTGACGGAGCGGCCGGACAGCTCACTGGGCAAACGCCTGGTCCCCGGGATGCTTTCCGAGTCCAACGTAAAGCTCAGACGACGTAAACGCCTTGCACGTAGATACCCCCGCACCCCCTCATTTCTCCGCTATCAGACGTGGGGCGACAAGTCTACGCTGACTGTTAAGTGTCACAGGATGCAAATGTAGCGGCCCTATTAAGTCTTATCAAGTATTTCTGGTCTAGTTTCTAGTGCAAATATCTTAGTATATTAGAAATAGGACAAAACTAACTTACAAGTAACTTTTCGGCAAAATATAGCAGCTTGTTTGAAGTCAGTCATTCCTTAATGTTGATTGAAAAGTACTGGTTAGACTGACGGATTATTTCACTTGTAACAAGACATTTTTCCCATGTTACAAGTGAAATATTTTGCCATTGGAACCAGTACTTTTTTTAAATCAATACTAAGGAATTTCTGATTTAAAAAAAGTTCTACATCTTTCTGAAAAGTTGCTTGCAAGTTAGTTTTGTCTCATTTCAAGCGTGCTAAGATATTTGCACTCGAAACTAGACCAAAATTACTTGGTCAGATTTTGTGTTTTTGCAGTGCACTGCTTTTCACCAAATGTCTGCTAAGCCGTGAACAGTCAGGACCTCTGCACTGTAAAACATAATTATATATCCTTACTTATTAAAATATATAGAAACTTGTTGCCTACATTTTTTTTTTTTTACTTTTCATCAAATTAACCGATTAAAGCTGACCTTTGCAATTTTAGTGAAATTGCAAAGGTCAGCAAATTGCAAATTTGCAAATTGCAAATTTATTAAGCTTAAGTCAGCTTAATAAATTTGAGTATGTTGCAATTACTTGACCCCAAAAGATTTTTTTTGTATATATAAACAAACCCCAAAGCTTCCTGAAGGCACATTTTCCTAACCTGAAACTAAAATAACGTGATTGCATCAGGTCTTAGCTCTTGCTTTTTATCCGTTTCTGTGCTCAAACATTAACAAAAAATATAGGAAGCAGAAATGTTTTGTTCAGTTTTTTTTTTTTTTTTTTTTTCAGTAAAGTAAACACAAGCATAAGCAAAGCTATGCCTTCAGGCAGAATGATGTGGAACATGATGAACGCGAACATACAACTCACTCGTGGTGTAGTTTTATGTGTTTGAATGTAAATGCCAAAAATAAGGTGATAAAAGTTGTACTGCTCTGAAAATAGGCTGATCATTGAAGAACTGACTGCATAGATCAACGTTTGGAGTCTTTCCGCTTTAAAGCTGCAGAATATAACTTTTATCATTTTTGTGTCACATATTTGTTGTAACGTCACAGTAAGGGATGAGACAGACAATCTGTGAAAATTGAAACAATTTTATCCGCCTTCTCCCAGTGTTAACTAAAAACAAACCAATCAGAGCCCAGAGGCTCAATAAAGTATTTTTGAATTTAATTGAATCACCATTTTGCGTGGCGTGCCCCGACTGCTCTCTAAAACCGCTACAGCTTTTTTCCACCCCATCAGCAGATTCTGTTGTGAATACTGGGCTGGTTAGCATTGCTACAGATGACGGCGGATAAATGGTTTTCTTTTAATGCCAAGTTGTTTCTTTGCCATTGGCACATTTACCAGTGACTACATGAGGTTGAGGTCCTCCTGGCTCTGATTGGTTGTTTTTGGTTGGTAGCGGTGCATTTTGTTCAGACAGCAATAGCAGTTGTCGCAGCATGGTGACAGTTTTAACAAATATGTAAAAAAAATAATTAAATTGTGACTGTCATGACTGGATTGGGCGGGGATGGGGGGCGAAGGGGAGTGGTCCTTTGAAAGGCGCGTTACCAACCTGTCCCTATCATTCACCCACAGCGACTGCTGATTGCAACTCCAACAGAGAGCGGCTGCTGCCATCGCCGTCTACAGTTCTTTGGTGAATGCGACGGACGCCTAGTTAACGGCCCCTCTGCTGACCGCTCTGCTCAGCTCACATCAGTGGGGGTCAATTAATGAGCCCCCCCTGACCCCACAATAATTGGATCCCAATTATTGCTTTTGGAGTGCTCCACTGAATGCCCCCTCAAAACACAGTTCACCTTATAAAGTTCATATCAAGTATGGAGGAACAAACTGTTTCGGTTTGCCTCGTTCGCAACTTTATTTTATGCTGTTGAAGTGGAGACTGACTGCACCATCCCTAACTGTCATTAAGAGTTTGAGCCTCTCTACGGTGGCCCAAAAGGGTCAACAAAATGCAAAAGCCACAACGAGAGTTATGCTAAAGTGGCAGTCATGCTAGCATGCCAGCATGCTTATTCTGTTGTGGTCTTTGTTTTGTTGTGGCTTTCCATTTTGTCAACTTTTCTGAGCCATCTTACAAAAAAACCATCTGATATATCTAATGTAAGTTAAAGTTAAAGACTAAGACTGTGCAGTGCTTTTTTCATGCGCTTGTTCCCACGACAAAAATGTACTAAAATGAATTTTTCAACATCATTCCAATAATCACGGTCTAAAAATCACACAGAAACGTTAAAGAAAACAAACAGAATACTTTCCTATTTCATTAGTGAAATAGGAAATCTAGTATTTCATAGATGGTGTTTTTTGTGATAGTCATAACCAAATATAGTTCAAAAAATACAAACTGAAATTCCTGGTTTTATTTCCTTCAGTCAACCAATCAAGTTTATTTGTTCAGCGTTTCATCAGTTTTGCAGTTTTCTGGAAGTTTGTCCCAGATTTGATGTGCCTTGCGCTTCCTGATTGGTTGGTCTTTTCCATGCTGCTCGAACAGATGAACACGGCACCTTCAGGCATCTGGGAATTTTTACCCAAGGATGGATCAGACTTGAGAGAAAGTGAATAATAATAAGAAGAAATTCTCTCTCACTGGCTAAAGGGGAAATATTTTTTGCAATTTTTACTAACCTAAAACCGCATTGCTTAGTGTGATTTAATATCAGAGTGAAAAAAAAAGATGATTTGACATTGTATGTGTCCACTGTTGTCCATGCTTTTTATATGTACATCACTAAGAAAAGTTGCATATTTAATACTTTGTTGTTCGAAGTGTTACCAGCCCACTTTGAATGACAAGCCGTTTCTTTTTCTTACTCCACATAATGGAGATTTGTTCCTTCCTGATAACAGATATGGGTTAGGACACTCGCACTCACAAATACCGTAAGGAAACACCTTGAAAGCAAAGGCTGTTGCTCTTTTTCAGAAGAGCTCAGGGCAATTCAATGATAAGCACTTCCACCAAACACAATACCTGACGTTTCCCCCCCTCCCTGCGTCCTCTCTCCCTCTGTTACTCCCATACCGATATCCTGTGACAGCCTTGCCCAGTCATGATGTCAATATGCGTACACCTCTGCCCTTGTTTTTCCTCTGTCCCATAAATGTTTGACAAGACAGCATTATTAAGGGAGAGGAATGTTATTTTTTTCCCCCTCCTTTCAAACATCCTCAGGTACAATGCCTGTCATTGTCCCCTCAATAAATAATGGGTTGTACCGGCATTTTTCTCATACAGCATATCCGGCGAGACATAAATATGAAGACGCGTTTGAGTTGACATGGGGTAATGAGACATTTGACAACCGTGACAGTTATACACCTGATGGCGCTGCGAGTCTGGGACACTATGCCATGCAATCAAAATGTTGAATGGAAATGTCTGCAGAGTGAATCCTCCAAATAAGCAGAAGACATATTCCATAACATACCGTATGTTGCGGGTATATGTACAAGTCGAGCACCCGCCCGAGAAAGACACAATAATTAGTTCTAATTTGGATATTTCTGCTGGATTTGGGGAATGTCTGAGTATGTTTTACTATTTTTTTATAGACCCGGAGTTCCATATGTTGCATTCAGGGGGCACAGCTGCGCTCAGCCGTCTGGGAGAAATCCCTTGGCAGTAAATCCCGTTAACAGGAAATGGGAGGAAGTATAAGTCACTGAGCGCGTTATTATGCCAGCCAGGCAACAAATACCCATCTTAATTGCTTCACAATTGTATTAAACTAGCTATTATGTTGCAATTAAATTTGTTTAAGCCGCTGCTCTAGTTACAGGTTTCAGCGCAGTTAATTAAAAACAAGAGAGCGGGAAAACCCCAGGCAGAAGCTTTCCTCCTAAGCTTCCTGTCATGTCACGTATTTAGACTGTCAATCAAGGCAGAGACATCCTTTTCCCATTCAGTCTATTCATGACCAAAATCTCTTTAGTTTGATCGTTTCAAACGATCCCAAAGTGCAGAGATCTACATCGTGCAGAGTTGAAAAACCCTAAAATTAAGCTCCTAAGAAGTTTTTTATTGAGACGTTAAGGAAGTACAAAATTGCTCTAATAGTGGCCTTTACCTTTTCTGCGTTGCTGAGTCATCTGACACTGAATGCACTCAGATGTCTTTCACCTTCCTCTACAGTTCTGCATTTCCTTTACAAATGTGCGCAAATCTTTGACCATACTCTTCTAATGTAAGATAGACACAATTTCCAAGTTGAAATGTTTCTATTACATAAGAAATGAAATTAAAATCACTCATGTCATAAGTCATCAAAAGTTATGGCAGCCAGCGGCACATTGTTCGAAAAAGAAAAAAACAAACTGCTTCTACTTCCTGTCGTCTTCTTCGACGTTTTCGTTGATCACGTGACTCGTACGATGCGGATAAGTTTTTTCATGGCGGTTTTGCGAAATACATGTTTCGATGGGGCTGAAAACCCACCCACTCTAGTGCAAAACTTTTTAATTAACACGTTTTCATTACGCAAATGCATTTTTGCCACTTCAATTAGCGCAATTCTATGGCTAATGGAAACTCAACTATTGCCATATATTTAAATCTATGGTATCACGTTGGATCAAGGATTTTATCCGTGCTCTGCACGTACAGCAGTCAATCCACCAATAGCAGCAACACAAACGTCTAAACTCTCCTCGTGGTTGGTATTGCGTCATAGCCTTCCTTCACCGCTGTTTTAGGCCTCCGGTTTTACAGTTTGCTTTTAAACTTGACAAGCAAAAAAATTGCCCTCTAATCATTGAACAAAGCTAAACTTCATTCACGTGACACTGAGAAATCACCTGAAGAAAACCTAAGACCATCGGGGCAAAGGAGAAATCAATCATAGAAGGTAAACACGTCATTCTGCACAAAAAAGGGAAAATGAGGACAGATTGATGTAAAGCACGTAATAATAAAACTGCACACTCTGTAAATTTGTATGCCGTTCCAGTTCATTGTACTGCAAAGTTATTGGAGTTGCGAGTCAAACGGAGGTAACAGGATGTAAATGTATCATGTTAAACACAGCAGGAACCCCTGAAAGGGAATCGCTGTGTCTCTGTGAGGATTTATGTCAGCATGAAGAATTCACAGTAGGATTAGAAGTTAATATTTGACCACTGCTGGTGCTGACGGACAGCAGGATGCTGCAGTTCCTCACTCTTTCCTCTTTCTCTCTCTCCCCTTGTCATTACTGTTTTTTGTTGCTTTTTTTGCTATCGATTGCCTGCTGCCTCCTAAATTATGCATTCTGCAGCTCGGTTCGGAGGGCTCCCAGGTGGGTTTGTCAAAAGGAAGGAAGACACATGTATTTGGGCAGTGCGGCTGGGAGAGTTAGAAATCCATACTGGTCACAATCATGTCATCCCATCAGTTTTAATCAGTCGAGCCTCAATGTGAGCCAGTGACAGGGCTTAGAGGGGATATGGGACGGGCTTCTGTCTAGGATGCTCCCCCGACGCGCGAGCTGTGGTTCAATACTGCTGAATGCCACTGACAGAGACTCATTATCATCAGTGTGTGGCTCGCGGCTGGGCCGGGCGATGAGACGGCGCCGGTCTGGGCCTGTTTCAGAGCGCGCTCCCCTTGCCGCAGGACAGCTTGGGTTTGACGGGTTTATCGGAGGGTTCACCGGCATTCGCAGGTTGTTGTTTTTTGTTTTTTTTTACGCTGCGTCTGATGAGGCATTGAGCTGGTACACTGAGGATTTCTCGCATGATCGGAACTGTTAGAAAGTTGATACTTGCTTTATCTAAGTTATATCCTGTGCAATCCACCCCAGTCACATATGAAATATGAACCGGACGTGGTGTGGAATTAATGCTGTAAGGCTGGGTTTGGGGTTTGACAGAACATACTGGGTTAGGTTTTAACCTGACTAATTGCCTGAAGTGACAAAGTCTACAGTCATGATATGAAGGGCTTTTGTTCTCATTAAGATTTGTTATTTTCTCCTGGGTTCCTTTTTAGTCTTCTTAATGTATTAAGATTCAAACTTTGTATTTAAAGGGCTTTTTTTTTAAAAAAAGAAAAAAAGTATTTTAATTTAATTTCTTTGGTAAGAACAATGCGCATTAATTAAAATTTTTGTAAATGTGCCAGAATTAGCTAAAAGGCTACTTTTCATTTCCTGTTCCTGGACATTGAGTAATTTGTCATATCTAAAAATGACTGAACAAAAAATGGTACAGGGCTAATTCTAATTTAAATTAGCGAACTACAGTGTGAATTGAAGTCATTAACTCATTAACTTAATGATTCAGCAACATTTTGCCATCTCACCATGTCTTATTTCTTGAACGTGCAGAGGATTAGTGAAGTTTTATCAGGTTGTTGTACTTCTCAAAATGGCAGTGAACGATGATGAAAGGTCTCTTTTCTAAAACAACAAACGCAGCCAGATGTTCTGAGCCAAAGTTGGGTATCAACTTAGCCTGGTAAAAAGAAAAAAACTGTCACTTGTACTACTTTTTGGTGCGTTCAAAGGCTCTGCACTCTCAGCGATTGCTGGAGGCACAGACTATGTTTTACATTTAAACCTAAAAAAAAAAAAAAAAAAAAAAGATTTTATGTACATTATTACACAAACTGGTGTGTAATGCACCAATTTGAAGCTTACTGGAAATTGCAAATAACTGACCTTCATTGTGAAGAGAGAGCGAGTTAGCTGTTAATGTTAGTTCAATATTTGAAAGCGTGGCCAACACGTACTGAACGGCTATGTTCACTTCCTCTGCTGCCATTGCTAAAACTACAGTCAGACTGCAAGTATAAAACAGGGCAGAAAATTAACATCATTGTTCATAACTTCTCCTTTTGTTTGCTGACTGGCGACGTAGAAAATGTAACCGAGAGAATCCGAGCGAAGAATTACAGACTGTGCTGTAAGCGAGGTTTTTGTCAAGCAAAATTGCACACGAAGGCAGTGTCCAGGCTAGCATACACCGGCTAGCTTAATAACAACAAAGACGACCCAGCCCTTGGTACTACGCATTGCTGTGTCTGGACTCTTCATTTTTGAGAAACATTTGCTTGGTGAAAACATGGACCGTGTTTAAGTTTCAAATTTTACCCAATCGCTAACGTATGACCATGACATATGTAATGCACCATATGTATGAAAACTTACCATAAATTGCCTGCACAGTAAACCACCATCCTCCACCGTGTAGCGAGAAGTGCCGAGCCAAACAAGGTGGTTATTTATGTTAAGTATTTAAAAGCGTGGTCAACACGCAACTGAACAGCTTTGCTCACCTCCTCCGCTGTCACCGTTAAAAATACAGGCAGACTACAATTCTAAACAGGATTGAAGTTAGAATTGACTACAATTGCAGAATTGGAACAGGGGTGTAAAGAGCAGGCTAGAATAAACCCAGCATTTCGGTTGAAGAAGTGACCCAGTGGTTTAATTTTGTTTTGTGCATCTCTGAGCTAAACTCGGGTCTTTTTTCATGCCAAGTGCAAAAGACAATAGAAGCTTCATGATTATCGTTCCTGAGCGGCGGGGTCGTGGCAGCGTCTCCAATAGACCCTGAGAGGATCAAGTAGCGTATGTGTTGCGTCGCGAGCCTTACCACGGAAGGGCGTGTCTTGAAAGGAGGCCCCCCTTTTCTTCTCCTTTTATGAAAACAGTCACTTTCATACAACTTAAAAGAGGGTAAACACAGCTGGGTCGAAAGAGCAAATCCGCTCTCCTGTTTTTGCAAAAGGGCACGGTGTGACTTTCTTAACAACGGCACTGAAAGGGGGCTTGATTTTCACAAGGCGTCCGACCTGCTGAGAGCAGGTGTGACTCAGGTACAGTTTCAGACTCGCCCCTCCTTTCCCGCACACCTCCCAGCTGACGATTTCCGACACCTTACCCAGGTGCCTGTGACGGTGGAAATAAAAGCAAATCGGCTGAGCGCTCCCTCACAATCTGACTCTTCGGTGATTCTCGATTTGATTGAGCGACGGAACTGAAAACCTCATGTAAAACATCACATCAGTTACTCAGCTGGATCAGAGTGACTGTTTTTATTCTTCTCCGTTTCTGTCAAGAACGTGACAGCAGAAGAAGAGAGTGGTTATGGAAGAGATTTCTGATACTTCTACCCCAAGCTCTGTAAGGAAAATACCTGATCTCTTTCTGTTACAAGGTAACAGTTGAGGGGATCAACGTGCGATGTCCTTTACAAAGCATGTGTCAGGCTTGTACTTAAAGCTGGAAGATATTGAATGAATAAATCAGTGTTCCTAAAAAACTGGAATAAGTGAGCGTAACAAGGTCTGTCAATGTTAGCGCTTGTGATTAATCTAAAAAATTTAAGGCATTGATATTACAAAAAGTTAATTTTTGTTAAAAAAAATTAAAAGTTAAAGTTAAGTTAATTTCATTACCTATGTTGACCTTATACTCCTACTGCAGCACAACCAGTTTGTAGTTAACTTTTCTACATTATGCTTGAAACAAAATAAATTAATTTTATTTGCTACTTACATCTTGAGATCTCGGAGAGCTTCTTTTCAAAGCTCACTGATTATGAAAACTTGGAAAACAGATGTTTGGTGGGAGACAAAGGATTTTCTTAAACATTTTTTTTTTTTTTTTTTTTGAAAACATGCGTTTTCAAATTTGAAGCTTTCAAAGTTGAGCAAAGTGGTTGTTGTTAATCACAGCGCCAGAGTGGGATTAATCTAAATTAATACTTTAAAATTCATTGACAGTACTAATAAAACCTCGCAGGCTTCTGAAATGTGTTTGAACGGTTGCACTGCTCTATGTAAACAGAAGACGTTTGGAAGAACGCCTTCTGCTTATTTTCAGCAAACCGCTGAAAATAAACCCTTACACAAAATAAACCCTTACACAAGCAATGAGGTGCTGAAAATGTTTGTTCCGACTCTTATCTCAGACCTTACATTTCCGCTGAGGTTGCGCAACGTGAGCCGCATCGCTTATGTTTGGGTTTGTAGGATGCCTTATGGAGCATTCAGGAAATCGTGTGCAACTAAACTGCCCTCTTCAGACTTCCCACTGTGGGACATCCAGGCTGTTTCCTAGAGCAGACTTCTCAATAATTTGTCTTGATAAACCAAAAAGTAGTACAGCTTAACCATGAAGTGGACCTTTTTGCAGTTTTACAACTGAAAATGTCAAATTAGGCAAAATCCAATGTGACTAATTGCTTCCTAAAGTCACATATTTTGCAAATAGATTCCACGTGTTGCTTGATATCTCAGTATATAATGATTAGTGAACAAACAGCATTATGAAGACAAGAAACGCTGCAGGGATTTCAGGAAAAAAAAAAACGCAGGGTTAGGTTAATAAAACAAATCTATTACCCAATAATGGAAAGAATGTTTCACAACAGCAAGACATGACCATCCAGTTAAACTAACAGAAAATGCATCTCAATTTGCAACTAAAGTTTCACTACGGTACTTATCATGTCCATCAAAAAATGGCCTTTATGGAAAAGTGGCAAGATTCCAGAAGAAATTTTGTCTCAAGCTTTCCCCAAGAAATGTAGAGAGACACGGAGGAGAAGATGATCTTAAAGGGGCAGTGTATCGTAAAATCCACATTTTTTAAGCTTCACATTATGTTCTGATGTGAACATACCTGGAGTGCTGCCTAGAGTCTTTCATGCGCATTTGAGAAATCCTTTAATCTCCTTGGCAACCATTTAGCTCTACAAAATGCCTGGGTGGACCTAGCACCTCCTTCAGACTAGCCAGCAGCAATTAGCAAACACCTGGTGGAGCTGTGCATCTGCTGAGCTCGTTAACAATGGTAAATGTGTTAAAGGTCTGATAGAGGAGCATATTGTCATGACTTTCTGAAGGCGGAGCTTCAGAAAGAATAAAAGTTTCTTAAAGAGACAGAGGCCCACTTTCAAGGCGTTAAATTACAAGTCAAATTTCTTTGGTCATATTATATACATATAGCTTTTTTTTTTTTTTTATAAAAACTGAAGTCAAAATAAATAGTTGATTGTACTATAAAACGGTACTGTATACCTGGAATACACATAGTACTGCTCCTTTAAGTCACTGACTGTAGAGATAGGCTCCCTGTCCCAAAACTGAGCAGAAACAGAGAGAAAATGAAAGCGTAACAATCAGCATCATTAAACAATTTAGTTCCTTCATTTTTTAAGACATGATTCAGGGATAGAGTGAATCTTTGATCTTGCTCTTCTTTCGGTCGAAGGACCGGCAACATAATAAGTCTCTTATGTTTTACAAGAATGGTCTTAATAAGAGTCCAGGATGTGGCTGTCCTACACATATCTTCTAAACACTGATGTAAAGTTGGCCTAAATTTTCTGCTAGGCTTTCTTGGCTTCTGTATTTCCCCCTTTTTAAGAGATTCCCTTGTGTTAGTGCTTGCCAGAAGCAATGCAGTGCATGTATCATTGGGCCTATGGGAGAAATATGCTAATTTTACAGTAAGAGGTTGAGTCGCTTCAGTGGTGTAATTGGAACGGTGCCAGAAAGAGCTACTCTGCCCTGTGGCATGGGAGAACTGCAAGTCACATTCAAGTCTGCGTGTCTCAAAATTAGGTTTAGTTTATCAGACTGGACCCAAGTTATAGATGTTTAGAGGAAGTAATACTCAAGCACTTACAAATTTTCCATTGATGTTGTGAAAAACAAATTATTCCATACTTGTAACAATAACATTTATTTTCCGAGTGCAGCATCTCACATTCCTAGAGCTCAATTATTAACAAATTTCACCTGAAGCTCTATTCAGTCCACGTCTGGAAGCGTTCTACCATATTACAGTCAGTTTTAATGAAGTTCTAAAGTAACATCACTGGTGCTTTTGTTTTTCCTCCAAATATTTATCTAGACAGAAATGCTGTAACCGAGTCAGGTTGGCTGGTCACGTTGTTCTCACACATCTTTAACTCTTCCTACATATTTTCTCGTGAATTGAAATCAGGTCACTCCAAAACATTTAGTTTGGCTCCCTTCAACCACTTTGTAAATAAATTAGTGGTTTGCCTTAACTTCCTGTTCATTTTTGCTTCAATCCTTCCACACGAGGGTGTTTTCCCATGATACTGTTTTCTAAAATGTACCACTCCTTCCTGTTGCCAAACTATCTCTTACATTTTTGTTTCCTTAGACCTCAGGACATGTCTTCCAAAATCTACCTCATTGTCCCAAAATGTAAGTACAGTTTGCCAACATTACAGTTGACAAACTGTAATGTGAATCCTTACATCGCCATTTGAGTAATGACTTCCTCCTCTCTGAATGCCTGGTCTTATTATATGCCTAATTCTACAATACGATAACTAGCTTTACCAAGTAAATATCGCCAATATCAATGATACTTTTTAAGTTTGATATATTGTCAAACTTTTGCCCTGTAGCAGTCTTTGTGGATTCTTCTTTTGAATTAGTTTCTGTTCAAACCTAACACAGAATTTGGACAAAGTTTAAAAGTTTCTACAAAATACTGTAAATATATTAACATGATTTGTGTGTAGAAGAAAAAATTGAAAGCAAATCAAAAAAAAATTTTGTGGTCGAGTTGAGAAACTACAATGCTAGAAGATAAAAAATTTCAAGAGGGAATCTGAAACTAAAGTATCGATTTTACATCACACTACTGTCGATCCGATACCGACTTGTTATTGATATTTTGGACCGATACGCCCATCTCTATTAGCCAGTGTCTAAAGAAGTTCTTTTGCTTTAGTTCTGGAGTTCTAGGCACAATTTCCACCAAAACACAGAACCTGTCTACTTCCTGAATGGAATGCTCATTGAAAACTTGCTTACAATTCTTTGAACAGATGAGCTTCAGCAAATTCAGTCATTTGGAAATTATGCACAAGAATTAGGCAGACTTGTGGAGGTTCACAACTCTCTTCTAATATCTTAGGTAATGGTTATGCATTTTCCAGTGATTTCTAACCCATTTTGACCTCTCATGTCAATTTTTTTTTGCATTTATTTGAGTTTGGACCATACGGGGATAAAGAAAGATGACATGAATGTGTTGGGATCTGCTTGCCGGTTTTCCCTTCATCCACCAGATGGTGTCCTAGAGGCTGCACACCTTGGACTCAGTCAGCTCACCTGTGAGTCATCATCCAATCAGCCTGGAGCTTAAGAGGAGCAGACTGCCAGCACCTCGTCGCCCGAGTGTTTGCCAGTAATGGTGATTCCTCGTGACTCCTTTGACATTTCCTTGTGAAAGCCCAAATTCTTGTGGATTCCACTCTCCGCGTGACGCCGTGGTCAGTAACCCACTGCTTGCCTGAGTCCCATCGCCATCTCTGCAGTACCACAAACCGTACCTGGATTTCCCAGCTGGCAGTCGACTCGCTCCTTTATTTTACTCCACACCTTAACTTACCTGTCCGCCTTCCACCGCAGCCTCCGCATCAACAACCAGCACTTATTCAGTCAAAACCTCACCCATGAAGGACACCCACAAAGGAACCGAAACCACAAACCCACAGTTTTCCCTCCTCTCAGTGAAATTATCCTGTAAATCAAGTAAGACCAATCTAACTTCTCTTGAACAGTCCTGTTATCCCATTACCTCAAACTTACCATCTTCCTTGCTGCTCTTCAGTGTGCAGATGACCCAGAGTGCCCTCCCCAAGGATCAGACCCTTTTCCCAACAACTTCATATTGTTCAAATAAACTTTATCTGATTTCTGTTCTCCTGGTGTTGTTCTGCATGTGGGTTAAGAAACTGGAACTCATCATGACAGAATGAAGTGAATACACCAGCTAAGTGTCCATCTGTCTCTGTCATAATTCATGATACCACTGATGCAATGCTGTGCAAAGAGAACCGCTGCAGCGGATTATTACAGAAGTACAGTAAAAGTGCATTTTCAATAACTCGTGGCCCGTAGGACAGTATCCATGAGATATGAAATTCTTCATTTTGTGTAGGTCTGACAGGGATGTACGAGGAGTATGCATTGTATCTCTCAGCCAGGAACCACGAGCTGGAAGAAGGAGCCCTTCCAAACCAATTATCCACACAGTGGAGCCCGTGTGAATGGTGTCAGTGGGTTGAGTCATTCACGTTGAGATATCATCGGGAGTGACACTACAGCATGCTGACTGACAGTTGTGCAGTAAGAAGTCTTGGGCTGTGGAGTGTGGGATCAGTACATGAGCGTTGTCACTTTGTGTCATTCAAGCTGAGGCGGAGGTGAAAAGGTTGAAAGCGGGAGAGTTTCCCAGGGGCCAGTCAAGTTGTGACAAACCCTGGATAGGGTTGTGTCACATGACAGCATGCTTCCCCTGTTTCCCATGAGACTCGTACATGCAGACATCATAACAGCAGTAAATTACAAAAAAGTAATCTTCATTAAAGTCTTTAAAAGGAGGACTTTCCTTTAAAGGGGCGATATGATGTGTTTTCTAGGCACATAGTGGCATTATATACCGTTATCAAGTAATTATGTTAACTTCAGTTGTTATAAAAATCTTAAACCATATCAAATATGATTTAAAAGAAATTTGACTTTGTATTTTAACACCTTGAAATTGGGCCTCTGTCTGTTTAAGAAACTTCTGCTTTTTCTGAAACTCTGCCTTCAGGAAGTCATCACAACATGGCTCCTCTATTGACCCGTTTTAAAAACATCTATTCATGTTTTTACCAAAGTTGCTCTCAGAAGTAGCTCGTTGCGCAGTTCCACCAGGTGTTTGCTAAATGCTAAGAAAACGACAGAAAGTGGTAGAAGGAAGACGGCAGAAGAAGGAAAATGTCGTATTGCTCATATAAATGTCTCAAATTTTAAACCATGCCCATTTGATTTTCTAATCCAAGCCTTATGATCTGAAAATGCACCAAGACCATGATCTACCGTATTTTCCGCACTATAAGACGCACCGGATTATAAGGCGCACCTTCAATGGATGGCCTATTTTAAAACTTTGTTCATATATAAGGCGCACCGCATTATAAGGTGCATAGAATAGACGCTACAGTACAGGTTGGGGTTACGTTATGAATTCATTAGATGGAGCTGCGCTAAAGGGAATGTCAACAAAACAGTCAGGTCAGTCAAATTTCATTAATAAATTACAAACCAGCGTTATGACAAATCCGTTCACTCCCAAAATGAATAAAGAGCTGTTTTATTATTTTCCCCGAGGTAAAGTCAGTGACGTGGCATTTCATTTACGTCTTTTCATAAACCGAAAAGACGGTTTAAAGGCGGTACCAAGAAGTACCGCCTTTAAATTCATTAATGTTAAGTTCACTTGCTAGCGCTGTTGCCTTCATTCGAATAGTGATTGTACTGACACTTCTACTTGCTGCTCTCTGTTCAACAACCCACTGTTCGAGTTTGTCCTCCAACTGTAGCCATCTCGCTTTGTTTCCTCGGAAACTCTGTTTAGTCTTCTTTACTTGGCGCAGGTCATCTTGTTGCTTCCTCCACTTCCGCACCATTGATTC
>CAEGAE010085857.1:0-14052 GCA_903067095.1 Girardinus metallicus | reverse complement strand
TTATGTTTATGATGTAAAGCACTTTGAAATGCCTTGTTGCTGAAATGTGCTATACAAATAAAATTTGATTTGATTTGATTTGAACGTCACAAGTACAGTTTGTTTCAACCTGTCGCTTTTTTCCTGTATTTTGACACTACAATATAATGGTTTTGTTTGTTTTTGCTCGTTTGTTTTATTTTCCTTCTGATCATGTAAAGCATTTTGAATTGCCATGTTGCTGAAAACATGCTGTGCTATGAGTCCAAATCAGGTCTCAACTCCATAGGGCACAAGTATAAGTCAAGTCTTTGTGCAACTCAAGTTGAGGTATTAAACGCATCATCATCATTTAGTCTTAAAACTCCTATTAACATGAAATATATGTCGGTGTTAAATTAAAAAACATCACCTGGATCATAGTGGATGAGTGAGTTAACTGGGTCTCATCTCACCCATGTAGATCTTGAAACACTGATGCAATAAAGAGTGCTATTTTACTTTACTTCAAAGCAAATATGTTTTCAAACATTTATTGTACATGGTACAGATTTTATAAACTTTAATAAAGTGAACTTCTTCACATCTTGCAGAGGCACCTTCCATATTAAGGCAGAGCCGTATTTTCTTCTGTATGTGCTCAGCGTAGGAACTTGAAGGAGAAATCAGGAACCGTTACATCCATGAGTAGTTAGAGCAGCTAGGTTAGATTTCAAAGGGTGTCTAAACTTGATCGTCCGGTTAACTTGGTTCGATTAGGGACCAAAATTGCAACATTTGTTACATTTTCAGCTGCTGCTGTTCGGTTTCACACAAACCCTTTCAGCAACCTGTTACCCCTCCTCACCTGTGGTGGCGCTGCACCAAGAACCGCTGAAGAAGACAACACAGAAACCTCCAAAGAAGACATTGAATGAAACTTACGTATTCACAAAATGTAAATGAAAAAAGATTTTGGGGGGTGCTGTGATGGAGCAGGGGTTAAGCACAGCCCATATATGGAGGCCCTAGTCCTAGACGAGGCTGTCGCGGGTTTGATGCCCGGCCTGGTGACCTTTGTTGCATGTATTCCCCTTCTCTCATTACACTCTTTCCTGTCAATTCACTATCAAATAGAGCCAATAAAATCTTTCAAAAATAAAAATGTTGGTGGTTGCAGGATTTCTCTTTTGTCTTTGGTAGAAGACCACCAGCCATTTCTGCCACCAGCGTTAGATATATTTACCCAGAATAGCAAACTCCGCTTTTGAAGTTTGCTTTTTTGGTCCGCATCAAAGGTCACGCATTCGCTCTAAACAAACCGGAATTTCTAGGGAAACGTAGAGTTGGATTGAAGCGGACTCAGGGGGGCCATGGTGTGAATGCAGCCTGAAAGAGAAATATTTTGTGGTGTTTTGTTTTGTTTTTTTTGATTTTGTAGCTTTTTAATTTGCAGTATCTTTCTCGTAAACTCAATTTGAGTGCTGGAAATAGCGCACGTAGCGGTTCAGGGAGACACTTTAATGGCAGAGCGATAAAAGCAATGCCAGGTTTACCTCTAATCAGCCGCTCTGTAGCTGTGAAGGCACCACGTTGACACGTTCCCGCGTTTCTCGCTGTTTTCATCTTCTCCCTTAGTTACAACTGAATACATGCAAGAGCATGTCAGAATAATAACGCGGAGCATGTATGTCATCCTGTGTTGTGCCGTACACAAAGGCTCTAACAAGAGGATTATTTACCGCTCGTAGCTGAGAGCTACATGTGCCAATTTTGCTCTCCGTAGTGAGGCAGCAGGTGCCTGCCGCTCGTGTCAGCCAGACTTGACATAACTTCACTCTGTTCTGCCTATCAGTCTTTCTCCCCCTGCCTCCGCGTGCCACCCCAAGGCAGAGTAAGGCGGCGAGGGGCCCCAGTAAAAGCAATGATCAAAAGTAGCATTCGGATGCCTACAGGTTCCCCTGACATGAGGGGGAGACAGTGTGGTGGGAAGCTAGACGGCTGAGCGGGGTTCGGAGGAGTCGATGGGAGAAAGGGAGGAGGCGCGGGGGGGCGGGGGGCAGGAGAGGGAGACACACCCTTTTTTTTTGCTTTTCAAGCCTGAGCAGAGATGGGTACCTCAAGACCGGGAGAGATATAAAAGAGGGTGCAGGAGGGGATGAAAGGTTTGAGGGATGAAAGCGCAGCAGGCGCAGTGTGAAAAGATGCGGAAAAGAGAAGTAAAGGAGTGGGGAAAAAAAGGATGACAAGGAAAGTTGGGCTGAGCAGATTGGGATGTGAGGGTGGGGGTGTGGGGGTACCGCATTGAAAAACAGTCATAGGTGAATGACTGAAGACAAGTTCAGCTGCCTGCATTTCCAGCCAGTAAGAGTCAAAGGCAGACCTGCTGTGTATTTTTGTGGTTTAAAAAAACACTAAAGTGGAAAATGTCTTTGTAATGAGGAAATTCTTGACTTGGTATATTCATATTTTGCTATGTTGTTAAAAATCTATTGCTTAGCTGATCTCACTGCCAGCGTTGGAAAAAAAAAAAACTCCACAGAGGATGAGGAATGTAGCAATGACACAGCTGAAAGCATCCACACGATTTTTTACATGTTGTCATGTTTTATTGGGACTTTTATGCGATAGATCAATACAAACTAGTGCAAAATTGTGAAGTGAAAGGAATAGAATATTACTTTTTTTTTTTACGGATAATTTGTTATTCAATTCAATTCGGCTTATTTGTTGTATATAGCAGCAATTCACAACACGTCGACTCAAGGCTCTTTAAAGAAAGAAAAGTCAATTCAGTCCTATCATACAGACAGATTTATAGATTATGTGCTCATTTGTATTCATCCTCCTCCTTGAGTCGATACTTTCGCAGCTTACCCTGCTATTACAGCTGAAAAGTCTTAGCTATGCCTCTACCACCTTTGCACGTCTAGAGACGGAACTTTTTGCTCCAGCTTTGCAAAACGGGACATTTAGGCTGGATGGAGAGAATCCATTTCAAGTCTTGCAACAAATTTTTAACTGGATTGAGGACTGAACTTTGACTGAGCACATGTATGTGCTTTGATCAGAACCATTCTGTGGGTCTTGGTGCACTTTTAGAGTTGGTGTCAAGCCAATTGACAACCTTGCCTGGGGTCTGGGACATGATAGACTAAAGTAATGGTTGCATTCACACCAAACATGTTACGCAACGTCAAAAATGCTCCTGACTCCTCGAGTTCACTCGTGTACACTTTGAATGACGCTTGATATTTTGCTCCACACCTAGCATTTAGCACGTCTGGTTTACATTAAAAGTGTATGCGGAGGTACGTTGAGCACGTGTCAAATGCGTCAAAATCGGTCTAGCAATTGTTTTCCGTTGCCGGCCTATTTTTCTGACATATCGGATGCGTTGGATGCTCTTGACACATCAAAAGCTCCAAACGGTTCAAATCGCGCCGTGGTAGACATGTGAAACGTGCCGCAATGGACCCTCCACATAGACTTTAATGTAAACCAGACGCACCTGACACTTGGTATTAACGCACCATTAAGTGGAGTCCTGTTGGAAGTTAAACTTTGACCTCTGCCTTCTGACATTCCCCTATATTTAGCTCTGACCAGGTTTCCCGCAGCATGGTATTTCCACTAATCATCTTTCACCGTTGACATTTTGTGTTCAGGGTATTACTTTCTTAGCACACATTTCGTTTCGGCTACAAGCTTTTAATGGTTTCCACATACTCAGCCGCACTGTGCGGATTCTTTGACTGCGGAGGGTTGAGATTTCATAGTCGAGCAAACCAATTTGCTGCATTTTTCGTGACGAATTCCGTAAGTTCCCATAATCCGAATGGATACTAGCAAGTTTTATGAAGTACTTGGGCGCCTGGCTTTGTTTCCTCATACCTGTCGGTACCTGTCACAAACATTGGCAGTCAACCTTGTCAGCTTGGTGTCGCATTCAGAACAGTTTGATGTCAGCACTGTTTTCCACTGGCGACTTTATTGTGCGACACCGATCGTACTCGGTCGTAAAAGTTGATGTTTGCGTGGACCTGTCTGGCAGATGTACAACTTGATTAGGTGCGGACCTTTTGCGGAAGGAAGTACATCCGAGTACGTTGGTGCCTTAATTTCAGTTTTAATATCAGCTGACCAGACCAACTTGCTTCACATGTTTGCTGTTCACATGGTTTATGGCAATCTGGAATAATTTTGACTTTCTATCAACAATTCGAGAGTCTTGCATGTCTTGGCTGTATCTGCTATGAATGTGGCCTGTTGGTTTAGGTGGGAGAGTTTATTTTGTTTTATAACTTAACCTTGCTTTAAATATATCCACAACTTTCTCCCTGCCCTGTCTGCTGTGTCCCTTCATCTTCATGATGCTGTTTGTTCGCTAAATGTTCTCCAACAAACTTTTGAGGCCTGGAACAGCTGGATTTATACAGAGATTAAATTACACACAGATGGAGCGTGTTTACTTTTTAACGAGCTTCTAAACACAAACGTTCTCAATGGATTTTTATTTTGGGGTGTAAAATCGAGGGGCGTTAAAAACATATGCACAACAAAAATATCTGAGTAAAAGAGGGAAAAAAAAAACTTTTGTTTCCTTTTTTGTTTCCTTCCAGTTTATAAATGTGCACTACTTTGTTAGTGGACGCTTAATGTTGAAAATACATTAAAGTTTCAGTTTTATGACAAAACAAGAAAAAGTTTAAAGCGAATGAGTGTCGTTGCAAGTCAGTGTGTGTCGGTACAGTTTTCTGTTCCAGTACAGTGTCCCGTGGTTCTGTTTGGGCCTCATAAACAGGATTTCACCCGTTCCCTCCGGGCGATGTTAGGTAAATGATTTACCTCCTTGCTGGTGTTTTGTTCCCGCTGTCTGCGTGGGTGTGTGTGTGAGGTTTTATGTTTTCTGCCCCTCCGTGTCAAAGCCTCGTGTTCCAACGTGACATGATTTCTCGCTCCCACAGCATGTATAATGCATATCCCAAATTGTATTTTGCATGTGCGCCTGCTTGCTTCGGGCTCGTGGACATACACCGCCGCTCAAACTCCGGCACTCTCTGATGCTTTATTTGGTCACATATATGACCAATTTCAAGCCAGATTTATGACTCTCCTATAGTCAGGTTATTTCACCAAATCCCCAGACAGGACCCCGTTCACGGCCGGCGTGGGCGATACCTGCTCTGTTTTCAAATCGGAGGAGCACAACGCCGCCGGCGCGCGAGAGGAGTTATAAGTTGAACCCTCCCTCCTCTCCTCACCCCCCTGTATTTCCAGCAGCCTTACCTATTTAGTCCTTCCTACAGTGAGAACGAAAACAACGCTCTGGGCAACTTTTATTACGCCCTACTTCAAATTACACCGTCGTCATAAAACAACACGTGTTTAATCACAGCCTCGGCTAACGTGATGAATTAGTCCGTCGCAAAGAAACGCCAGGGCCCCCTAACAACGAGCACATACATTTCCGAGCGGACAGATATTAGACACGTGTCGATAAAACATAAAAGGTCATAGGTCATGCCTGTGCCAGCAAAGCTCGTGAATTACATCAGAAAAAGGATGACGTGCACCATGACTTATCCGAGTCCGCAGGACGCCGCTCTACCCCCCCACAGGAGGAAGAGGCCGGGGGGGGGGGACTCTTCCCAGTTGGGGGATTCATGCTTTCAAAGGAAACGAAGATCATCCAAGCTGGGATTCACACTGACTGGTTTTCCCACTGGATGGGAAAAAAAAAAAAAGATATGTCAGCACTGTGACTCCGACACCATAGTAAGCTGACATGTAGCCTTAAGACAGCAGCCAAGTTGCAGATATTTTCCTGCTCTTTTTGTGTTACAGAATCAATGCAGTATTCATCGACAATGTGTTCATGAATACGATCCAGGCGGGGGGAAACTGCTGTTTCAATTTTCTTAAAGATTTGACGATGTCTATGAATATTTTAAATGTGATATGAAAATTTTAAAACGATGATGGCATGTAAAGGTTTTGGGGGGGGGGGTGGCGGAGTATTTTAACAAGCTGACATGATTAGCGCGAATAGAGCGGCGCGCATTGTACTGGAGCAACGACTCCATGAAATATTCACAGATTCGGAGTTGAACAAAAAGCCTGACTGAAGTTTGGTTTTAATTTGATTCTGTGAGAAGTTTCTGCGCCACATGTGTTGCTTAAACCCTTTGTTTCAGCTATCGTGTGAAACTCGATCAAAACTTATGAACTGTTCTTTTATTGCAAGATTGAATAATTATATAAGAGGAAAAACATTAAATGGGTCAAAATTAAACATCTGACTGGGTATTTTGCCACTGTTCTTGTCATTGGTAGAGCTTATATACATAGCCGTTTTACCTTTGCGGACATTAAGCATTGCCTGTAGGTTTTTTGCGGCCTTCATTCGACCGTCGATAGACTGAAAGAAGGGAAGGGAATCAAACTGCAATCAGCTGCACAGAGGATTGCATCCTCTACCTCTGAGCAACGCGTTGCCCCACATGAGATCCGGGTCATTTCAAAAGCCTAATGTTAACCTGTTTTTTCCTGTGTGCTTAACATCATTGTCTGCTTGAACATGTGTCAAAGTTTTAGCTATCTGACCCAAGTGTCCAAGGCATCCCAGATCAACTCACTTAAAACAGAAATGCATCTTTTCTTGGACTGAAATAGACATTTTATTGTCTAAACTCCATATCACAGCAGTAGAGAGGAAAAGCTCATAGAAATCTTTTGACTCTCATCGTTTGTAACAGTTTTGGAGGGCAGTGATCATCAACGTCATGCCAATTACACGCATGTCAAATCAGACAACATTAGTTTCATGAACGATTGTAAAATTAACACCGTTCCCCACAGGATGTGCGGTAATATATTTCTCGCTTCATTCATGAAGGAAAATTCATTTCCAGTTGTTCCAGAGTCGCGTGATGATAAATGCCCGTTCAGGCAACATTGTCTAATTTCGTAACGCCGCTCTAATGCAGATGTATGCTGACCCACGTGAGATCGTTCCTCAACAGGCAAGCATTACTTACACTTTGCCTCTATTATTGTCACACGTGAAACTCAGTGCCTGTTTGATTCATCGTCCAATTAGTAAAACGAAGCTGAAGAAACAAGGCAGGAAGCGCTTTGGCTCGCAGTTGAGGCAAGTAGCGCACTTTAGAATACCTTCGTGTTAGTTTTGAGCTAAACTAAATCAATTAAATTACACCTACATTATGCACATAATTCATGACTGTTGTGCAGCAATTCTTGTTGGGGTTTTTTCACCCCCAGAACTGAATAAATGGTCTGGAGGTACCGATTCATTAATATATTTAACAGTTTATGCTCCTGAGCAAAGGCAGTTTAATCTGTAGCTTAAGGTGAAAGCTAAAGGCTGTTCAGTGTTCGTACCGTCGGTGAGACTGGAATGAAGAGTTCCTTCACCATGAAGAAGTTGTACTGAGAAGCGGCGTCTCAGTCTGTATCGCATCAGACAGTAAATGAAAGCATTGTGAGATATATTTTAAAAATTGCTTTGCGTTTGTGGAAGAAACGATTGTTTTTAAAACTTCACCACCAAGATTGTCATGACAACAGATAAATTCATAAAGCCAATGAGAAGTGTAAAATAACAATATAACAGCATCATTTGCAATGATTCATATATATGAATAAGTTTATATGAGTTACAATAACGTCAAAGGACAAAATGCTGTTTGCATAACTAGCAAAAATCAAATGTAATTAACAATTGGGACCGAGATCTGTTTTCAGTCCGGTTTCTGTTAAGCTTAGCACCCGTTGTGCGTTCAAAAATATAATATGGAAAATGAATATGCAGCCTTGTGCAAACTTGAAGATACTTCATTGTAACTCTTGCTACACGCTATGATGGAAGATGCCGCACTGCACGATTTGACGCTGCAGAAGAATTGCCTCTGAAAATGAATGTGGAATTGATGGTGAACCCAATTTTATTTCATGCACGGCTAGATCCAGCCAGTGAGCCGCGCGATTGTGTTTTGTGTGACTGAATTTCTTTAAAGTCACAGCTTATTTTTATGTGCGGGGCTTGCAGCACCTGTAGCTAGATTAGGTCTGCAGACCGAGCCTGACCTGAATTTGGGCCGGGACCAGCCAAAACTATTTTCTTGATGGTCGGGTCATGTTCAGGCATCAGCCTACAACACATAAAGCACAGGGGAAACTCCACGAGAATGCACAATATAATGCTGTATTAATCCACTTATTTCAGTCTAAATACAGAATCAGGTACTTTACCCTGTTGAGGACAGAAAGAAAGGAAGCTTCAGAAGTTAGACTGTAAAAAGAGCAGCAGAGTGCACAACTAATGCACACTTGGTTCTGCCCCGCTTCGCTCCCATCAATCACACATCCCGAAAGATTCGCACTTGACTCACCAACAAGCAAAAAACAAGCAACAAAACAGAACTGGACGATGCTAAAAGCTGTAAACGGGAGATGTTTGCAAAGTCAGAAGTCTGGAAGCATTTTTAAACAGGTAGGAGATTAAAACAACATGTTCAGGCTCAGGCTTCTAATTGCAGGTAGTTAGTCGGGTTGGATCGAGCTCAGAGATGATGTTTATGGGCTCAGGCCTGGTTAGGTTGGATTTTTTTAGCCCCAGTCTAAATTCTAGGACAGATAAGATTCTGGGTTTTTATGTATCCATCTCAGGATTTGCAGTAATGTTCACAGTGAACTAGAGACTGGTTGCTGCCTCTCTGTTCCTGCTGCTATTTGTGGAAAGAGCAGCTGAAACTCTACTCATTAAATGTTACAACATTCAAAGTTTATTAAGTAGCAGAAAAACTTTTTTTTTTTCTGCAAGTGGCATTTGCATACACTAAATATACAAGTGCACAATGTAAACATGCTAGCATTAGCCTAGCATTGCAAAACAAAATGTCATGGAAACTATTTCAGCAAGATAGAGTTTATTGAAAATTATAGCTGTATAAATTACCAAAAGTATTTCCATTTTCAGAACATAACAGCTGCTTTTTATGGCTAGCGTACTCCAAAAACTCCAGCTTTCGTTTGAGGTAAAAACCATCAATTAATCATATATATCAGCAAAAATGTAAAATGTAATTATTATGGAAGAAAACATAAGGACAGCCAGCATGGCCTAATGGCTAACTTCTTTTCTAACAGCTGAAGTGTGAAGCTTTTTGCATCCTCTAACAATCAGTGTGAGGAAAGCTTGCCCCTCTCCTCGCGTTCAGTTTTGAGACGTTTGGCAGGTTTCTTGTATTCACTGCCAGTTTCATGACATCAAGTTCTTTAGGAGGACAAGGATCTGAGCACTTAGACCAAGATTTTCCTTTCATTAACGGAAAGTCCATGGAAAAGTCTTTGTTGTATTTACTGGTATGTTTTGGGCCACTTTAATTTCGCTTCAGCTTTAATCTTTTCTGTAGATGGTCTAACATTATCCAAAGCTTCTTCTGATGAATGTTAGAAATTGTGGTGGAAATTATTACATCAGGACGTGCTGCAGCAAAGCGTCCCCCAACAATTGGACCTCAAGCTCACAGTGAAGAAGCTCTTCTCCTAGAATGATGTATTTTTGGTTAGTGCCAAGCATTCCCTCTGTTTAGGTGTTTAAATAATTCAGTTATGCCCAAAAAACATCATTCCAGAAGTTATTGTCTACCAAACCTTGTCTTTTCATTATGCTTCATTCTTCTCATGTAGGTTAAACCTGCTGCCTCTTTCTAAACGTACTGGTGTCCACTTTGACACCAGCAGTAGAAAGTGTTTGCTGTGGGTTCCCTAATGACATCTGATGGTTTTCGGAGTCTTCTTTTAGCGGCTTGGCCGGCCAAACCTGGGCACGTTGGCAGGTCATTTGAATCTCCTGCACTTGTAGACTATTTTAAGACATCGAAGAATGTTTGATTTCAAATCATTTTGAGCCCTTTACCAGATCCTGAGCTTCAGCAGTCTTTCAGACTTCTCTTTTGGTCTCCTCATAGAGTTCAGTCTCAGTTCATCAGTTAGTAGCAAACCTGAATTAATTGTCTGAGATTTAAACAAGCTCCTCCTGCTGCCTGATGTTAGGCTGCGGTTGCCACTAAATACATCTTGTATTAACTTTTACTGTGTATTTTTAGAGATGTTATAATTGTTAATTGTTTGCTGTAGGTATTAAGCGGAGATTCATGGCGAAAGCCGTAATGTTGTTGGTAAAACATTTTTTTTAAAAGTTACTAGCAGCGTTCTAATTATATGACCTGATGTGATACACCGCTGTGTGATTTTAGCCATTTTAAATGGGAATATGTTTGATTGTATCCTAATGTATTCCTGAGTAAATGTAGCATTAAAAAAAAAAAAATTCATATGACAAAACTTTTTATTGTTTATTTACTTAAATTTCTCAGTGTTGTTCTCATATGTCCGAATGTGTATCGGCTCTTCACGAAGGACAAAACATTCTGACCAGGACATTCCTGATTGCATGTAGTGTCAGTTTTGCTTCAGGTCCCTGGACATTTCACCTCTTACGTATTCTCTGTGTGAACCTGGCAACGTTGCTGGCTGACATCCCGGCAAAAACCAAGCTGAATTGCAGACCATTAAAATGTTGGCCAACATCAGCAATTCACCAACAAGCTCTCACAAGTCAATGTTACATCTGCGCTAGCACGTGTAGTTCTATAAAATCGTACAAACCCCCCTAATTAACTGAGGGTTTTTTTTGTGGTTTTATTTTTGCACATCTTGAACACCTGTTGATAGAACATTCTCATAAATAGACCAGCTGGAGTTCGGACCTCTTTTTACACGTTTAAAACTAGGTCTTGGGCTGAGATTTATGCTGGAAATCAGCTCCGATGTGACATCTGCAAAATGTTTTCCATGTGAAATCTGCAGGTGTCTTTTTCCCAGTATTGATTTGTCACCTTCTCAGAACACGAGGGGCGAGAGGGGCAGATTGGCGTACCCACGCTTCCGTTCGCTTCCGTTCCAAACGTGCATCTGCTTTTCCTTTGCTGTGCCACATCCTGGCATTCTCCGTAATCAGGACACAAGAAAGCAATTGTGAAAATGAGAAAAAAGACTTTTAGATCAAAGTGGCAACATCTATTTTTGGGGGCGGGCTGGTGTTGGGCTTGCAACACGGAATAATTTTGGAGAGAAGAAATATTTAGCCGCAGGAACAAGAGAAGAGAAAAGCAGCAACACAGATAAGAAGGTGCCCAGAGACAGTGATTTTGATTGAGAGGAGGAGGGGCGGGAGGGTAGAGGGGTGGGGGGGTTTCAGCTGGGAATTAGAAGGCTGGGGGGTGGAGGAACTGCGATGGAAGTGCAGGTAGCCAGTAACTGGGTGAGAGAGCTAGAGGGAGCCTGGATGAGGGAGTCTGTATTGCATTCGTGTTGCATCAGTTCAGAGTAACGAGATTTGAAGATGCAGGCTCAGACGCACTAATGGGTTTTGCGCTGACGTACCACTCCGCCCCCCCACCACCACCACCTTCCACACTCGCAGAAGGCAGTTCTGCTCAGCAACATGGCTTACTAGCCACTCACATTTAGCCCCTGTCGATACCTTTGTGGTTTGTATCTGTGTTTCAGTGTGACTCTGTGGAAGAAGAAGAAGAAAAAAAAATACAGGCGACAAGCCTACGCACGCGCACACGTAACAGGAAGAAATACCCAGTAATCCCTCGGCAAAGAGGCAGATGAAGACAATGACCTTGAGCCCCGGTGAATGGAGCCAACAATGGAGATAATGCCTATCTGCCGGTACCAATCTAATTTAGCTGTTTTCTCTGCGAAAAGCCAAAGAAACTTAAGACTCACAGGAGCACCAACACACACACGGTGGCTGGAGGGGATGGCAGGTTAGCTCAGCAGAAATGTTACTCGTTGAAAAAATAAGCGGCACCAATACAAAGTTGGGAAGCCACCATCTTCCACAAGACGTGTCTTATCGACCATGTGTCAGTTTGCACGTGCAAAGGGGAAGCTTCACTTTTAACAATTGATGAGGTAAAGAAAATTATACATATATATATTTAAATTCTTTATTTTTTAAACATTGAGAAGATAACAAAAGGATTTCAAAAGCTTGATTCCACCTCAAGCTCACAGTTCCAGTCTGTGATTGATTACAAAAATTTCACACAACATGAACACAAACAAGGAACAAGCAGGTACTATTCTATAAAGATGTTATTTTTATGTACATAACCATAAGTAAATTATAGAGCAAATAAACATTTTCTGAATGATGAACCAGCTGTTTTTGCCAAGCCTCTTTAGAGTCGAAGAAATATTTTAATGATCAGAGGTAATGTGTGTAAAATTATTGTTTTGATCCGGGGTCGTAAGCGCTCACATTTAACTGACTCAAATAGGAATTACTTTCAAAACAAATATACAATTAAATTATCTTAAATTACACATTGTCATGCTTTATAGTCAGAAAATCTGAAAGTCTTGAAAATATGAAACCTAAACAGATCGTTTACGGTCTTACTATTGTGTTTGAAAGCAGATAAGCCCACCAAAACAGGAATATGTGCATGATGACGTATTATCTGTTTCTCACAAAAATTGTCGGGATTTTGCAAAATGGACGTTTTGATGGCCCAAAAGCGCAGTGAGTACTTTGTCTCTGTGTCTGAGCCGACTGATCAAGTGAATGTTTGACTGTAGTTACTTTGACTTCACTTCCATTAACCACATGTGTAACATGTCACAAGTCATGTTACACCTGACTTACAAAGTCGAGTGTTTTTGTTTTGGACATGTCAGCAGCTCAAACTTCTTTACATGATATAAACAGCACAATTAGTACAGACACAAAACACAAAAGTAAAGAGAAGTAATGAAAAGTTTCGATCCAGGCTATAATTAATCTATGTTCCACTAATTTTTAGTAGAAGGAAGCTCTAAAGAAATGGTGTTTTTATCCGTGATTTAAAGGAACTAAGTGGTTCAGCAGTTTTCTGTGAGTTTTTTTCCAATTAGTGGAGCATAAAAACTGAATGCTGTTTCAAAGAATTTGTAATGTATTATGGTGTTAAGCCATTCTGTGACTTAAAAGTCTATTATTTGAGAAACAACTTTAGTTCTAAAGTTAAAGAACTTTAGCACTGGGGTGATGTGCTAATCCAGAGCACTCAGCTGTCTGGTTGAGCTTTTAGGCAGATTAGAGAAGACACTGTATCAGAAATTCATTGTGACTAAAGATAAATGCATGGATGACTTTCTCAAGATTATTTAGGGAAATTAGCCCTTTTTATCTGGAGATGTTCTTCAGGTCATAGAAGGCCGACTTTATAACTGTCTTTATGTGACTCTGAAGGTTCAGATCTGAGTCCATCATTACCCAGAATTTGGGTCTGATCATTAGTTTCTTGCTGTAAGAAAAGCAACATCTTGACACAATTATGTTTATGACTAATGTCAGTGACAACATGACGATGTTTTGAGAGCTTCTCTTGTTCTGTAGTTAAACCATTATGAGCTGTACAAAAACTGATAACCTGGAGAAATGTGACACATAAAGCCATCCGTAGCTTGTTAATATTAAGTAGGCTATTCCGGTGAGTTGTTGCGAGAACCATACTGCTGCACATCAGAGTAACGGTGCTCCTATATGAACCTCTGAATCGCAAACCGGGATTTTCTATTTTGAATTATAGTATTTGTCGCAAGTGACTCTTCCAGCTTTTGAATCCTACCATATGGTGCCAGTTTGTTAGGTCTCCAAGGATAAGATTAATATTTTTTCATAAAATAATTCAAAAAGTAACATTCGAATTGTGTGTGTGTGTATATATATGTGTGTGTATTCTTGCATTTCGTGAGTACAGTGGGGAAAAAAGTATTTAGTCAGTCACTAATTGTGCAAGTTCTCCCACTTCAAAAGATGAGAGGCCTGTAATTGACATCATAGGTAGACCTCAACTATGAGAGACAAAATGAGAAAAGAAATTCAGAAAATCACATTGTCTGATTTTTAAAGAATTTATTTGCAAACAAAGGTGGAAAATAAGTATTTGGTCAATAACAAAAGTTCATCTCAATACTTTGTAATATATCCTTTGTTGGCAATGACAG
>CAEGAE010085852.1:0-42455 GCA_903067095.1 Girardinus metallicus | reverse complement strand
TATATATATATATATATATATATATATAGAAAAGACAAATCAATCCTTCTGTGAGGTAAGTGGTTTGTAGATCCTTTTTGGTAATTGTGTGATGCTTCTACAGGCTGTAAGTGTTTGTTTTTGGAGGACTACCGTCTCTCTGTCGGCGTTCACACATGAGAGCACACACAACACGAGGCTACGGATGGTTACACACTCATAATGACCTCTGTTTGTCTACAAATTAAGATCCAAGCGCTCGTCCTCCTCCACTTTTTTACACATTAAAGCCTTTATGTGAAAGTTTTGCATATGCAAATTTGCTCTGATTTTATTTATTTTGAGTAAAAGTATTGAAGGCTCCTTTCATCGTCTGAGGCTGAAGGTTTCCTTGCTGTGATTTCAGCCTCTCTGAACCTGGTGGAGTGTGATGTAATAAGATTTACATACCTGGATTTCAGGGATTTTCTTCCATTCCTCCTCAAATCCTCTCGGGCTCTTTCAGGTTGGATCAAGAGGTTCTGTGTTCTGCCATTTTTAGGTCTTAAGCAAAGCTGCATCTTTGGGGTCAGGTCAAGGCTTTGACTGGCATAAGTTACTTATTTTAAAGAGTTTAGTCATCAGGCATATTCCTGTCATCATTAATCTCCCCTCTATCTGCCCCAGTGCTGAATTAAAGCTTGTTAATTGTTTTGTCTATAGTCAACTCATGCCAATGCTTTTATTTCTCATCTCTCTCTCCACTGCTTTGCTTTACTGTTTTGCTGACAAGGAGCTGAAGGTAAACAACCATTATTTTGAGCTGATGATGCTAAGAATGACATTTATCTTAAAGTTCTCCAGTCTGCTGAAAAAGTTTCTAAAAATCCTATAATTAATCAGCATGAAACCAAAGTAAGCTTTAATTTATTTAGCTAATAACTGTCTTGTGTTTGGCTTTGGTCTGGCCACTCTGCTTAAAAGCCCGGATTAATGGAGCGGGTCTGTATCGGACGTCCTTGGTGCAGAAAAACAATCGATGCAACCAGCATTGCTCTCATGGTTTTGGCCACTTTGCTTACCAAAGCTTTTGTGTTACCTGCGTTTTGAGCAGGATTCCTCTTTACTAAACCACTTTAAGAGATCTGTTCTGCTTAAATAGTGCAGCAGAAAATATGTATTTGTTAGGTTTAATTTAGAAATCTTAGTTACAATTGAAGGAAGAAAACCTGATTATAGAAAGTTTAAGCAGAGATTAGTCTTCCAGTTGAACATTTTTAAACCTACAGAATAAACTGCAATTAGATCAAATTTTGTTAATTTGTTCGAATGGCTTAGTCAAAGTCCACACCTAAACTAATTTAGTATTGTGACCAGAATTAAAAACTAGAGAGAGTTAAGTGACTTTTTGTTACATTCAGCGACTTTTCAAAGAATAATAATAATAAAAAAAGTATCAGCCAATATCAGAATCGGCAGGTCAGACTTTTAAAGATCGCTTATCGGCAAGAAAACTGCAATCGGTGCAAAAAACGATGTTAACAGATGTTTCCCATTCGATGTGACTGAGCTCCACTTCTAATTATTTGAAAAAATTGCCATCAGCCTCTGTAGTAATTCTGTATTAATGAGTTACAGCGTTTAATTTATTAAATGCTATAACTGTAACTTGAATTTAATTTGAATTGAATCAGCAAAGATGCAAGTCTGAATATTCAAAAATATCTGCAGTTGCAAAATTCTTTTAGTTGCAGCAGATGTGTATTAAAAATGTCAAACTCTGCATATGAAATATGTTGAATTTCCTAGTAGAGATGAGACTAAATATGGAAAAGATCATGGAAAGCTATCCAGGGGTAATAAAAGCATCCGAAGTAAACTGGTATGGAGGAAAAACTATCTTTGTGTATAGATTTAGTTGGATTTAAAATGTGTTAAAATATGCAAACCATACCATTTTATAATTAGCAGTAATCTCTCTTTCCGCTCTGTCGCATGTCGACTGACACTTTTTTCTGCACCACCGTATTCCTGTTTCTAGCAGGTTTATACGAATCAGGCCTGTATGTGTTAATGAGGTCTACCTGCATAGAGATGAAATAAGAGGCAATTATTTCCAGATTAGATTTTAGACGCTGTAAGAAACTCCTGTAAATTAAGCCAGAAGTTAGACGTGGGCATTAGTTTTAAACGGCACAAAAAATAAAGAAAAATCTCACCATAACCACGTTTTCTGTCATAATTGCACACCTGAGCACAAATAATGAAGCCCTTTTTCTCCATCTGGTGGGAATAAAATTCCTGACACCTTAGCTCAATAATTGTCGACTCCTTGGATGTGATTGAATCGGACCTGCTCCGCTGGCTTTCCAATTAAACACATCATCTGTGTGCTGGTTCTGATCAAGTGGAAAATGAATGGTTCTGTTCGACACATGGATTTATTTAAATTGAATCGGAGTCCATTATTTACCCCCCAGGGGCAGTTGTTTTAGTTTATCAGCAGTTTATTGGGTTCAGTGGCGAAACTGGATTTAACTTTAGTGGCACCGTTCACATGAAGCGTTCGTCTGCAGAAGGAGGATTTTATGATCGAGATGGAGAGAGAGAAAGGAGGGATGGCAGAAGAGACAGATGAAGGAAGAGAGGTGGATGGAGAAAGGAGAGGCAAAAAAGAAGTGATGCAAAAAGTGATGTAGAAAAGTAGAGAAAGAGGAGATGGATGGATGAAAGGAGAGAGGAGGATGGATGAAGGAAGAGAGGTGGATGGAGAGAGAAAAGTGGAGAGGTGGATGGAGAGAGAGATGAATGAGGAGAGAGATGGATGGATATCAAGAAAAGAGAGATGGATGGATGAGAGAAGAGAGATGGATGAGGAGAGAGATGGATGTCAAGAAAAGATGAATGGATGGATGGAGAGAGAAAAGAGATGGATAGATGCTAAGAAAAGAGAGATGGGTGGGTGGATGAGGAAGAGAAGAGATTGATAGAAAAAAGAGATGGAGGAAGTGAAGATGGTTGGAGAAAGATGTACTGAGAGAGAGAAGACAGCTGGATGGAGAGAAAGGAGATATGGATGGAGAGAGAAGACAGAGATGCATGGATGAAGGGAAGAGTGATGTAGAAATACAGATAAGAGATGGAGAGAGATTTAGAAAAGGAGAGATGGATGGAGAAAAGGATCAACAGACGGATGTATTCCAGTGTTCTTCTCGCTGTTTTTCTATAAAAGCCTTTCCAAAGCGTCTCCTCCATTATTGTGGTTTTCATTAAACATTCCTTCAGTCGTAGTGATGGGTTTGTTTCTGACCTCTTCCAGGACTTTCTCATTTCTACTCTGCGTTTTACTCCACCTCTCCTTGCTCTGCATAGCTCACCTCCCACCTCCCTTCCTAGAATACTGTACATATTTCACATTTGTCCCCACTTCTCCTCCTGTGACCCATTTAAACGGATCCCGTTCCCCTTTTTATCTCCTCCCTCCTTCCCACAGTTTGCTCACCGCGTCTTTGTGCTGCGGCACGTCTACAAAACGTAGGTCATCAGGAAGCGCCCCCTCCCAGCCCCTGGTATCACCATGCAATATGAATGAGCCAAGCAACATGGAAAAGCTTCCCACATTTGAGGGATGCATGAATAAATGATCAGTGGAGGTCAGGGATGAAGCATCGCAGCTGAAGGGCATGAAGGGAGTGTTGTCCCTCTGCATGCTTTCAGACACCGGTGGTGCCCACGGCTCGTTGATTGTCTTAAGGAGATGAAGGTGGATAAGCTCATTCTTAATATGTTTGCCAAAAGCTTAGACACTCAGACTCTGGTCTGAATGTTTTAAACAGTGTTTTCCACTTCTGGATAATAAAGATGCACATTTTTTAGTGTCAATTGATTCGATTCTGATTTTTAGGGTCACTATTTTTGATTCAGAAACCAATTTATAAAGCAGTCTCGAGATTCTTCTTAAGTTATGTGACTGAAAAAAATACAGTGTGAACAAAAACATTTATTTAAAACAACTCTAAGATTCCACACCATAAGACTTCATCAGTGTATATTTGAAGAAAAATAGTTTTGCATATAAAAATATGTAACTTAAATTACCGGTAACTGGCTTAAAGGGACAGTACTATGCATCTTCCTGCCACATAGTGGTATTTCGTAGCATAATCAAGTAACTTCAGTTGTTAAACGCTTCATATATTAAATTTGACTTGGTAATTTAAAGTCTTGAAATTGGGTGTTTGTCTCTTTAAAACCCTGGCTCTTTCTGAAACTCCACCTCCAGGAAGTCATCACAACGTCACTCCTCTATTAACCCTTTATCAAAATTTTCAACAGCTTTTTACAGTGTTTGCTAATTGTTTCTGGCTAGTCTGAAGGAGCTGAGTAGGTACTATATGAAGGAGGTGATGCCATCAATCTCTTTCGCCATCATACAGTCATCCAATTGTTTTTTTAGTCCACCGGACCATCATCCATCTGTCTCACCAGTCTGCCATTCCATCTGTCTCCATCCATCCATTTTTATTTTCCAACTTATTTTTCTGTCTGTTGGTCCATTTGTGTGCCTTGCCATCCATCTGTTCATCCCTCTATCCCTGCCTCTTTCCTCATCTGGTCATCCATCAGTTCATTAGTCCATCCTTGTATTTTTACTTTCTGTGATCTGCTGGTTTATTCATTTTGTCACCGTTCTGTACAACCATCCATTCATCTAGTCATCCATCAGTTCATCCCTCCATCCAGTTATCATCTGTATCATATCTGTCGGATTTTCCATTCATCTGTTGATCCATCCATTGATCGAACCGTGCCTTTCCTCATCGGTCCATCTGCTCAACCATTCGTCCATTTTTCTTTTCTTCCATCTGGCGGTCCGTCATCCATCAGTCTGTCCATCTGTATACCTGTCCATTCATCCATCCTGCCGTTTGTCAGCTCATTCAGCTGTCTGTCCATCCATGTCTTTCTATCCGTCAGTGGATTCATTCCAGCTGTCCAACTGTCCTTCTTGCTTAATCCATTTTCACAGAACGTTTCCTTTAGAAATATCTACAGGAAATTTATTATGAGCTCTAATAGTTCAACTTTTAAACATGAGACTCCAAGCGGTGGACATTTGACTCTGGGACCTGTAGTATTTTGACATGAAGCCTGTGCAGGAGCCCTGTGGAGTGAAGCTGGAGTGGACTGAAGCTCATGTGGCGATGGTGCTGTTGAAACCGCTGTCTGTCAATTCAGCTCTGTCAAAAGTGCTGTAGCGTGACAGCAGGGTATCGCAGGAGTCGCACACTGTGCTGGAAAGGCTATTTCCTCCGTAAAGCTCTAAAATCAGCTCTCCTGTACGCCGTGATAGAGTATCAGGTAATTTCAATCCAAGAAAAGCATGAAAATATGCTGGCAGGACAGATGGGGAGGCTGGTTATTGGCTGTCAGGGTTCTGGAGAAGCAGGAAAAGAGATGAAAAGGAGGTGCTCAACATGGGGGGGAGCAGGTTGTTCAGTCTTTTTGAACAGAGTGAAAACCAATAGGTGGTCTGAGTATAGGGAACATGCATGCTTTAGATTTCTTTCTCTTGGTTCTCAAGCAAACTTTTGTGAACTTTCTTCATTGATCTTCTTCTAATTAAGCTGCTTTACCAGGAGAATGAATTTGGCAATGGGACCCCTGCTGTTTTACACCCTTCTGTGAAAAGAATCAGACATTATGAAGCTAAATGCACAGAATGAACTTGGAAGCAAGTTAGTTGTTTGCTGGTTGCGCACAAAGTGATGCAACCAACCAGCATTAAAAATGGATTTGTTTTTTAATTGATAGGCTCTGAATCCATTAAATGCATCAAAACTTAAATGATTTGATGCATAAATCTTAGATGCACTTTTTGCTCAGAGTGTGATGTAATTCAGCTAATGTTGATAATAAAGGTTTAATTTTCTGTTGATTGCAAAACCTGCAGAAAATTATCTTTTATGGCCACTGTTTGTCATGTTTATTAACTAAATAAATAAGGCTTAACTTCTCCATAACATGAGGACCCAAATTTGAGTCCTCAGCACTTGCCCCTACAAGATCTAGTGCCAAAGAGGTTAAACAAATGGATTGGAGTGCTATGTTGTCAGATTGGATTTTGCAGAAAATCGGAAATCTGTATCGGCCAGTAAATGTCTTTAGTTTACAATAGTAAGGTGTATCTAAATATGTCTTTAGCACATGTTAGATCAGTTTACAAGTAAAAATGCTGGTACAATATTTATATTTTTGCTCTGAGTAAAGGTTTAATTTAAGTTTATTTAGCATTTTAGAAACTTTTTTGCTTTCTAAACATCTGGTCAGATAGGATTTTTATTTTATCTCACTTTGACAAAAAAATGGTTTCTTTGAGAAGCTGACAATGGTGAAATACCCAAGAGAAAAACTTTTTTCTTGGATAAACAACCAGGTTCTTTTTTTTTTTTTTTTTTTCCAAGCTCAGGTGCTTGGAGCTGCTTTGATTTTAATTGATTTGACATTAACAGGCTTTTCTTAGGACATATTACATAGATCCATTACACAGATTTGCTGTGATGTAGACCAGAAAACCAAAAGCTAAGAGTTAAAACTTTAATTCACTTATTTTTTTTTATTTTTTATAATTCATGTGTTACATGGTTTTATGTTAACAATATTATAAATGTGAAGTTTGTCCAATTTATTTGGTTTTAGTCAAGTTGTTTCTCCAGACATTTAGCGGTGTATTAAGTTCTGTTATGCTGCTCCTGGCAGTTGGTGGTTGCCGTAGTAACCAGTAACTGACAGCTCCGCCCTCTTTTTTTTTTTTTTTTTTTCTGTTGCCGTCGGTAACTGTGGGGCAGAAGCTTCTGGACTAAAGTTGACCACCAGCTTGAGTTCCTCTTTTGTTAGGATAAATAGCGCGTCTGTCTTGAAGTCAACCTGCCGGACCTGAGACGAACACAGGAGGGTTTCACACGAAAAGCGGCTACAGCAGCAGAATCCAAGAGTTTGGAGAGTAGGGCAGTAATGAGTGGTGATGGATGCTTTATGATGAGAGCGCTGGCAGCAGCTCTGTCAAACGGTATCGGAACAAGGTGAACAGTATCAGGGAGGCAAGGTGAGACGGAGACTATTTAAGCACCCATAAGCATTTTTTTTTTTCCCTCTCACATCTTGTCACGTTTAATGTATAGTCCTCATTTTGGCAAATGAGCTCTCTAAAAACGAGTCAAACTTTTTAAGTTGTGAAGCTGAACAGGAGTGAAAAGCCTCTACTCCCACTGAGTGATAAGAGGATAATGAACAGCCATTTACTGAAGTTGAAATCATGCGACTGTGATAAGATGAGCACATATTGGCATGTTGGTATAGAGGAAAACGGTTGAAGCTGGTTTTATCTTATTTAAAAAGAGAAATGGTGTACATTAATCAACATAAGTCAGTATGTCTTGTAAATGTGTCAGATTTACGCGTAGATTAGGGGCCTACAACCTGCAGCTCCTGAGCCGCATGTAGCTTTTAGATCCCTCATTGTAAATCTTTGTACCTTTTGCCAAAAAAACTAAAGAACAGAACCTTTTTTTTAAAAAAATGTAAAGGTAATAAAAAATGGAACGTTTTGTGATTTTTACTATCATATGGTAATTCATATCTGACAGAATTATGTCGTAAATGTACGTCTGTGAAGCCGGGGTAGCTAAAATATCCATCTAAAATTAATCAAACTTAATTTAATTCAGTTTTTTTTTAACACAGATCTTAAAAAGCAAGTTATTATCCAGCATTAAAACTGTGAAAGCTGTTGGGAAAAGACATTTTGGTGTTGGCGTTTCTGGCATCATCCTCACAAAAACCAGAGATTAATTGTTATTTAAACTACACTTAAATGGTACTTTTTTTTAATTTTTACTCCGTAGATGTGTGTTATGTGATTGTATTTTATAAATTTATGTTGAACTGGTAAAGGATTGAATTCCTGTGATTGGATTAGGACATCCCTAGTTGATACTTTTTGTTTGATACCAACTCTTATTGCAGCAGAAACCATTTGAAACTGGTATTTTAGTCGACGTACTGTGAGCCTTTACTTCAGGAAGAAATGCCGTCACACCAGATGTCATCCCCCTTACCACAGACCATATGTTTATCTGTCCTTTCTCTAAATTCTCCTTCCCTATTTCCATCTCATTTTGAGCCTCAACCTTCTCACATCCTGTCATGTTTTCCTTCTTATATTCTCCTCTCTATCTTTTTCCACCAGCCTTTTTTTCTTGATATAAAAGAACACTAATGAGGCCAAATCTGCTTCCGTCTCCTCCCAGTGTTCCTATTATCTTTACGCCTACTGTTACTTAGCTCCTCATTTGATTTCTTTTCTTCTTCACCCTCTCCACTTCCTTCATTACTTCCCACTGTCCTGAATCTCCGAATGAAAGGAAATCCTTGCTGTAGCTGCATCCTGAGCCCCAGGCCAGCTTCAAACCTCACTTTGTTGTCCTCATGTCCCTCCTTTCGTCCTCCCATCTGTCCAGATTTGACAATCTGAGCCGGGTTTGAGTCGTCCCGTTATTTACGGCATGAATCATTGGTCTTTCTCTCCACAATGTCATCCAGAGTTACTCGCATCCGTCTCTTTCTCTCAACCTCCTATCTGTCATCTTTCTCCTGTTTGTTTCTTTTATTGGAACACATTTGCATGTGCCTTTTCAATGCATTAATGTTTCACAATGCCGCCGCCGCCGCCGCCGCTGTGAGCGCGGGGTGTTCAGAGAGTGTTTGCCTCATCTCTCAAATAATTGAGTTTGAAAATAGGTTGAGTCCTAATTAAAGGAAGTGTGTTAGTTTTTCATATCATCGTAAAAACCTGTTCAACTGCACACCGTAAACATCCTCCACCCCACACTGGTTCTGCCCTATTAGCAGTTTCATTCCCATTATCTTTCATTTTCCACATCGTCATTAAGAAAGCCGTCAGTCAGCAGAGTAATCAGAACCAAGAGACGCGGTTGCCTTTTATTTCACTGGGTATGTTGGAAACTTTGATTCAATCTTCTGTTTTGACTCGGTTTCTTTGATTTTTTTTTTTTTTTTTTTTTTTTTTAATGTCAGATGGTTATAAAAGTCTACACTTGAAAAAATCTGACATTTTAAAGTCTACCTACTGTTATATAAAGGAAGAAGAAATCAGTCTAGTGCACTTTAAAGGGCCTTTTTAATCCATCTCCAAAAAGGATTTTGCCTACGTCTAAAGCAGACAGGACTGCAAAACCGCTCAAAGTAATGGATGAGATGGGAATTATTAAACTATAATTCAAACGCTGTAGGAAGCTGCCAATCACCAACCATTGTCTAGTGGGTTTTAAAACCTTCTCATTCTTTCTTAATATAAAAAAATGAAAAATCATCTGCATCTATCTACTCTGAGGTCTTAAAAAATCAAAACTCAAATTTGTTTGTACTCACAATCTTGGTCATTAAAGCTGATTCTGATTACATTTTAATCTTCCACTGAAAGTAAATCAAGGACTGGTTCTTGAAAGAAGCATTGCTTCAGTTTTGATTAATTTTAAACGCTGCAGGTATGTCATACTCAATGTCAAAATTAAAATCTTGAGGGGTGAGCCTGTAGTTATTGAAGAATATTTGCAATTGATTTACAGATAGTCTGCAAATCATTGAGGTTTTCCCTTAAATATATAACTGAGCTTGTTTGTTTGAAAACAGGCAAAGGTTTGAACTTTAAATGAATGAGAAATCAAATGTCAAACATCTGAGAAATTCATTCAGTTTGTTTTTTTTTTTTTTTTAAAAAAAACCCAACGATTAAAATAATATTTTTAATGAAAATTAAACCAAATGAGTCCAGGAATTTGATTAGCAAGACAACATGCATAAAGAAAATATTAATAAAAACTTAGCAAACTTCTGATCTACTCTCATAGTTCAAGCTGGGTTTCAGGCATCTCTTCTTCTATTGATGTGGCACTGCAGCAGCAGAGCATTCTGGGATTTGTATTACAAATGTGAGCCGCTTTCAACTGGCAGAACAGGCATACTAAACTCAAACTCTGCGGGCCTGAATTTGACATCGGTGAAAGAAAACATGATAAAAATGGAACCTTTTTATTACAAACACTTGATGTCCTACAAATGTGCTGGATTGTATTGATATTTAAATATATTGAGTAGCTTTAGCAGGTAAGAGGATTAAATAATCATTATATAAATGATTGCAGTTGGCGACAAACTGAGGTGCAAACTGCAGGGAATGCGAAAATGACAGTTTGTAAAACTGAAGGCAAAATTACGAATACAATCATAAAAATATAATCATCTGTATTAAAATCTAAAATATTTGCAATCAAGTCCAACTCAAAAAAAAAAGACATCCAGTGAGTTGGGCTGCTAAAATGAAATAGCCATTTGCATTTTTGTTGAATATTTTAATAATATAAGTCCTTGTCGTCTTCACTCCCACTTTGCCATCTGTCGTTATGATGCTCCCAAAGCACTTTGACCTCTAGCATCTTGACCCCGGTCTGCTGAGTCAGTGGTAATGACTGCACTGAGACTTTATTATTGGCATGCAAACTGTGGATTTATGACTTGTGGGTTCATGCAAACATTTATTGAAAACAACTTCTTAGAATATTTAGATACTAGTCGATGATATTGGGAAGACTATATATTTTTAATTGGGTGAATTAACGTTAATTTGAAGCTAAGAGTATTGTGAGAGAAAGTACTTAATTTTTAGATTTTTTTTTAAATTTACCGTCACCAGAACATTTTAGTTTCCATATGAAAAGATTTGATCCATTGTTCAGGTTTATTGGAAAATGAGTTAATCGATTAATCTGCTGTAACGAGAATATGCTGATGTCTGTAAGGGGGTGGATCGTGATAATTTTGGTACAATCAGATGTCATGTGATCTGTCAACCGGCTCAAACTGAATTATTAGTTCATTCAAATGCTGACCTATCAAAAGAAATAAATGCATCCTTTGGTTGGTACTATGAAGCCCAAAATTTGGATTTCAAATAATTTTAATGCAACTAAGAAGCTTGTAGAACTCTTAAAGATTAGTACAAATTTAGTTTGAAAAGAATAACTTATCTGGCTTTGTTGACGTTTTTCATAAAATGTGTTAACATTCTTATTAATCCACAAAAAAATCTTACAAAAAAAGCTTATAATAGTCGATCAGCTTTTTATATGTTTCCTCTCTTACATTAATAGTTTAACTTTGGTGAGAAGCTCAAAGTCTTTGGTTTTGGAAGGCCTCCTTTCCATCACCCTAATCTTTAACAGAGTCTACTGGTTCGGCTGCTCCAAAACCATAACATTACTTCTATTTAGACGATTAAGATTATTTTAAACTTTAATCTTCCTGGACAGGATGTGCTAATTCCTTGGTTCGACAAGTAAGGATGTGGTGAATAAATGTAACAACCCAGAGATGTGGCAGAAGCGCGTTAACCGCTAATGCCGATAACCTCCAGGACCCCTGAGCAGGTACTAAACCCCACATACACACCTGCTGGAGGTGAGCCACCTGCACCGCAGCTGTTAGACACGCAGAGCCGCACGCAGGGCGTAATTTCTAAAACGATCTTTGACTTTGAGAAGGTCACGCATGCTGTTCCTCCAGCGTGAGCTGATTTACTCATGCAGAGTGTGTTTGTGCACAGAGTGCTTGTATATTCTCCTGCTGTGTAAATGAAAAGATGTGGATGTCGCGTTTGTCCTCTATGTGAAATGAAAACATTAAGGTGGACTCACACACATACACACAGTGTTAAGGTTAACGTGCATTGGAATTCAGTGCAATAAAATGTAGCCTGTAGTTCATCACCAAAGTAATTATGTGAAGTGACATTTCCCTCATTGCTCTTTCAGCTTCATCCTCTGCTCCATTATCTGCTTGTGTGTTTGGTGTTAAGATACATGCCAGGACACGTTTAAACCTAAAAAAAAAATCACATTTAGTTGTGAAGTTGGGCATCAGGATGGTCTCAATAAAGATTTCTCCTTCCCCAAAGGGATTTTAGATGAGGCATTTGTCAATACCGATTCTTATGCTTCATTTCCACTGAGCGGCACTTGGAACTTTGCTGCAGGGAATCGAATCTTGATGGCCATCAAACCAGCAGAACCGTGTCATTGGAAGCTAGTTTTGAAACGGATAGCAGCTGAGTTTCCATTTACCCATACAATTCCACAAATCGAAATTATGAAAATAAATTTGCCTAGCGGCAAATTTTTCGTGAAATTTTTACACTAAATGAAGTCATGCGATGCTGGATGTTCCTACTGGAGAAAAGGATAAAGATGACAGGAAGTTGTAGGGGGATGATAGTTTGTTTTGGGGGGTTTGTCAGCAACGTGCTGCTGGTTCCACCAGAGCTCTTACAGCATTGCAAAGTTCATAAAAAGTTGACATTCAGACATATTGAATCCATGGCTCTTCTGTAAAATTGTTGACAATTTTACCCAAGCGCCGCATACGTAGCCGCTCCCAATTCCTGCATTGGGCTTGACGCTGACGTCTCCTCTGACGGCTGATGGATGATCGCTAGCACCGTGGCTGAAATATTAATACATCTTATGTAACTGTTTTTCTGTCGCTGCCATGATTTTTAATGACTTATTGCATGAACAAGCTTATTCACAGATGATTTTAATTTAATTTCTCTCTTAATGGAAACACCACAATTGCAAAATTGTGATTTTTTTTTTTTTGACATTAGCAGAATTTTGGCAGAGATTTGTGAACATTAGTCATGGAAACAGAGGCAGCGCCAGCTAAAGTCAACCAGGAGTTTTTACTACTTCACTGCTGCAGACAGAAGAGCTTGTCTGACTTTTTCAAGTTCCTCTCTTTCATTAGTGTCACATCGTTAGCATCGCTAGCCTTCGACATTTAACTTTCTCCCCATTAGTCTTCCTCATAGGGAACTACCTCCAAGCATCATTGAGCCGTTTGCTTTGCCAACTAAAGAGTTTTGTTTTCTTCTTCTGGGTTTCTTGACATGTTAGTATAATTTAAAACTTCTAGGAGCATCTTATTGGGGACAGACTCTGTCACTAACCATTTTAATTGCCAATGAGTATCTTTGAATAATTAGCTTTGTAGCTATTATTTTGGCACCAATGCCTTGTGGTCTGCCTGCCTTCTCTCACTGGTGTGAGATGTATTGGAGACCTGCTGGTGAGGTAGAAGGTCACCGCTGTTGACTAGCTCTCTGACATTCTTACTTATTGTTGCCAAGGCGGCTCTCCCAGCTAATCCATCCTCGCTCCTCCTGTTTATCATTCCGCCTTTGTTTTTTCACACCCCATCTATCCTTCCTAGTTTCATTTTCCCATACAAGTTTTCTTTCACCTTGTCGTTTCTCGTTTTGTTTTGTGTGAACCCTTCCCCTTATTCACATCTGATAGTTCAAGCTTCACATTTCATTCATCCCATCATCGTCCCTGCCCTGTTTTTCTCCTCTTTTTTTGGCACCTTTTCTTTCCTCACCGATTGCACCTCCCGTTATTTTTCTTTTGCTCCTCATATCTTGCTGCTGATTTATTTTTTTTCTTTCTCACATTCTTTTTCTTTCATCAAATTCCTAACACTGTTGCTCTGTCATTTCATCTTATTCTTTCTCCTAGTCTCATTTATTTGTACATCTTCCATAGACTCTCACTCCTACATCCTTGCCTTCTCTCATTTTCTCTCCTTTCATGGCCTTCATAGACACCTTCTCCTTGTTTACACCTTTCTAGACCTTCATTCCTTTATCCTCCCTTATTTTCTAAATCGGATTTTTCCTCCTTTCTTTTCTTGATGTGTACCTTGACTCTTGTTTGTATGATGTACCTTCATATTTTCATCTGAAGCTGCCCTATTTGTTATCCTTTCATTCTGGTTTCTATCTTCAGATCTAACCTCAGTCATGTTTTATGTATTTTAATTTATTTTTTCATGGGTATCTCAGAACAAATTCAGTTTCTGTGCAGTATAATATCCAGTTACCTGATGCTCACCATCAGTTCTATAAAGTATGTGTAGAAAAAGATATTGCAATCAAATGTGTTCATAAAAATGTAATAAATGTGATCTGACTGCAGAGAAATGCCGCTTCTGGTAACATGGTGTTTAAATGACGAACTGCTGTTCTGGTTTTTATTTCTGGTTATGTATTAAAAGTCTCTTTTTTGGTGATTTAAAGCTGTGCAGTTATTTAATTTCAGCTGAAAACGATCCATTAGCAAATGTATTAACAAAACTAAGTATGGATTGTCTAAATTCACTAAATACATTTCCAAATCCAGCGCTACATAATCAGGATTATTTGATAGTAAATTTTTTTTCTTCCATAATTAAGTCGTTAACACTTGAATAATTGACTTTTGAATTTAAGTCCCTCAAAATAAAAGTTTTATTTTCTAGATTTATTTTATTCTTAGAAAAATTGATCAAAACTGGTTTTCTTCTTCATCTTGTCCAAAGTCAATTTTTGGGAGTTAGTGAATTTTATGTATTTATTTATTTATTTTTTATTTTTTGCAAAAATGTCAAACAACTAATTGCTTTTCCCCAATTTATACTTGTAAATTGGTACAATTACAAATTTACTCACTGCTGGAGGATGAATACAAGACATTTAAGTATGAAACACCAGGAATCATTTTTCAGGAAGCACCTTCAGTCAGAGGCTTCGTCAGATTCAGCGTGGTACTGACTGCTGCAGGAGATCTTTCCTGCCAACAGCCATCACCATGTTCAACAGCTAAAAGAATCCTCCAGCTGCAGCTGATCCAGAACGCTGCTGCTGCCGTTCTGACTAAAACCAGGAAGTTAGAGCACATAACCCCAGTTTTAAAGTCCCTCCACTGGCTCCCTGTAGCTCAGAGAATAGACTTTAAAATACTGTTGTTAGTTTATAAATCACTGAACGGTTTAGCACAACAATACATTAAAGATCTGCTGCTATTGTATCGACGTTCCAGACCTCTCAGGTTCTGGTTCTGGTTCTGCTCTGGTTCAGCTTCTTTTCTGGAACAAACTTCCAGAAAACTGAAAAACAGCTGAAACACCGACTTCCTTTAAAACCAGCGAGTTGTTTATGAAACATAATCATGAAACAATCAATAATCCGATGTGCAGAATGTAATGTTGACTGTGTAATGTAACGTTCTGTGACTTTGTATTTTTATGATATAAAGCGCTTTGAAATGCCTTGTTGCTGAAATGTGCTATACAAATAAATGATAAAACACATTGATCAGTTAATGATACCAAACGAAATGGAGACACAAGTAGCTCTATTTTTTTTTTCACTCTATAGAGTGAAAAAAAATTAAAGTTGCTCCCAAACTACACAAGACGGCCAAAGTTAATCAATCAGAAAGTGTCCAGGAAAGCTTTTGACTAAATATTTGCTGTGTTTCATCATCTGTAGGATGTGATTTACCTAAAATATGTTTAATATGCATGACAGTCGGCGGAAGCAGCCAGCCGGTTTGGAAGTCTGCTCCTTTTTATGTTTTTTCTCCATTACAAGTTGAATGACAGGCTCATTAATTTATTTGAGTACACTGGAGGCATCTAATTTGTGGCGGAACAAGAGTTGGATGGAGTTCAAAAACGAACTTTTATGCAACTCCAAATAGTTGCTGTCTTGTGAGGCTGAAACTCAAAATATTTCCTTCACCTACAGGATGCGGCTTCCGATAAGATGTCAAAAAGCATAAGATTCAAATTAAAATTTCATTAGACGTGTAAGTTGGTGTCTTTAAGTTGAAAGTTTGATTAATGAAAGTCTAAAATTACCACGTGTTAAATCTGTTAACGAATGTTAAGTCCAGACCAGTTATGAATAGTACTAGTAAACCAATCTCCGTGCGTGTTTTTGACACACAAGGAGTAATCATAATCGAAACATAAATCTGGCCTCATTTTCTTGGGAAAGTCACAACTTTTAATTGCCGTGAGTGACAACGCTCTCATGTTTCCTCTGAGAACGCCGGGCTGCAGAGATGGATCGGCACACAAGTGACTCTGCATGCTACTAGCAAAACAGAGCAGCTAAAGGAGGGTCTGAGGATTATTTTCTCCAGCAGCTATTGTAAAAACTCCCCCGTGTCCTCCAGTAGTCCTACATTAGTCAGACAAGAGCATGAGCATGCCCGTGTTTCTGAAGCGGTGACTCCAGCAGGAGGTGTTATGATGCAGAGTGCGGCGTCGGTGGTGAGCGCTGGTTTGCCCATCAGCAGGGTGGGCTTCCTTATGACTGCAGAGGAGAAGTGTGAATTAATAACCAGGAATTAATTGAGCTTGTTTGAGGAATCTAATCCTGTTAGACAGAACTGTGGCTCAAACAGGCCACTGCTTCCCCAGAGCACCTAATGTTATTATTCTATTATTAATGGATAGGTTGCTGTTTATAGTATACACGCCAGTTTATTTGCAGCTGAAGAGTGTGAGCGTGAACTGAAGATGCTTTCATTCAACTGAAGCTTATCTATAAAGGAAATGCTCTCAGATTTCTTTCCACCTACGACTGAATCAACTTAAAACGCTCTTGATAAAAGCTTATGAAGAAGCTTGTGTGAATGGCGAGCTTTTTTAAATAAGTAAGCATTTCTCATGTAAAATGGAATGAACTGATACTATATTGAATTTGCAGCCGCTTTAAAGCAGAAATTCTCGTCTTTATGTTTCAAATCCAGTGATTAATTTAAGCTGCTTATCTTAAATTGAAGTGTAAAACTTAAACGGGTATTAAATATGCTACATTTTGGGTGAATGCCCATTTAAAACCATTGAATTGCATTTATTTTCACTGCAGCAATTAGTTTATGATGCTAATTGGTCAAGTTTTCTCTCAAACTGATTACTTCCAGTCACTGATTTTGCAGAATTCAGTCTTTGTGAAGAAGTACGTGGCGACAGTGGCAGGGCAGCCGATTTCAGAGTTAAGTTTGCACCAAATCTTCACACCGAGCAGGAAATTAAAGTATTCAGTTATGTGAAGTAGTTCAAGGTCAGTTTTTAAAAGGCTGCTTTTTTAAATTAAAAAAACGTTTGGAGTATTTTTGCTTTATGAATTAATTAGAAAGGTTGGCGTGATTCGGCAGCAGTTTGCTGTTCTGCGTTACTAATTCCAAAAAACATTTAATCTTTGCATTCCTGACTGACAAATCGCAGTTCTTTCTTTATTGATCTCAAAAAGAAATGACATGTTGTAACTCGTGTTATCTGTATACTCAACTGGTTGTTGTAAAGTCTCATGTCTATGAACTGGAAGGGTCTCCTGTAGCAGTCAGTATTACTGCTCTGAGAACCCTCTGGCTGAAGACATTCTGTTGTACGACAGTTTTGTAAAGCGGTTGCTTCGGAGAAATATCTTTTACTCGGCCTTAATGAAATAGTTTTGAAACGGTTCACCAGTGCTCTAGGCTTAGAGCACTGGTGAACTGGTGAAAATCCATTTGTTTTGTTTTTTTTATATATACATACAACAACTTATCGGGCACTAAACTTAATTAAATGCAAATTGTTTGAGAAACTAAAGAAACTATTTTATTAATTTTACCTCAAGTGCTGCTACTGAAAACAGTTCAAAGTAATTTTTTCAGCAGCTCACACTTTGGTTTTTGCCAGTTGCTTAGTTCTTGGCTGTCCAGTGGTTCTTTGTGTACGTCTTTGCATGTGTTGTGGGAGTAGAGGTTTGGCTCACCTGTGCCTGCAGTGTTCACCTTGTAACCCTTGTCCCTAGTAAATTGATTGCAGAAATGAACACGGGGATCATGTGGAGTGTATTTATTTTTTGGTGGTAGTTGTGCTGAACTTGGCACCTCTAGCTAGAGAAGCATCACAGTGGTTGGCAAACCATTTAATGCATTACAAGCAGTTGCTACCAGCTGCCTGCAGGGAGAAACATGACCCTATTTTTAAAATGGATAGTCCTACGCCCTGTTTGAGTTTGTACACGACTAGACGTGGATTGGTAGCGATTTCACCAGCAAGATTAAATTTGCTGCCAATAAATAGAACATACATCTATATCTCTCAGGTATCTCAAGCTGGTTTTTGCTTTGTCGTTCTGTTTTGTGCAACAACCTGGTATCAGCTGATTAGTTGGGCTGTCTGCTCTGACGGCGAACTTTAACACACAGCTGTGTTTGGTGGTTTATTTTAAAAACCACGGCTTGTGATTTTTTTCCAAATTTATTTCCAAAAAGCTAAATGTTGCCTTTTGTTTTGGTTGTGAAGGAAAGTGTAGTAGCCACCTGGCTGGCAGTGTGCAGCCACAACCCTTTAGTGTTCTACTTTCGCTTTGACTGATCTTAAAAATGGATACTTACATTTAAACATAAATGGTTAAACTGCAATATAATATCCAGCATCAGTGAGGTGAAATAAGCAGACATTTAAAAGAAAACCATATTTTCTTCATTATTACAGCAAGAGAGAGCAAGACATTCAGTTGATAACAGGAAGGCTAAATGTTTCACAATGAAGTTGCTCCGTGTTATCCCTCTGAGTTTTTAAACTTTGCAGTCATGAAATATGCTAGGTTTAGAAATTATTTAAAAAATCTGAGTTAAAAACTGCAGCCTGTAACTTCTATAGAAATGTTTTTACATATTAAAACTGTAACCATGTTGTGATGGTTTAGTTTGAGACAAATAATGTGTGGAAAAAAATCGAGGTCCTCTTCCTTCTCCCCGTTCTAACTGCAGAAATACACAGCTCGATCAGAAACAACCAATCAGAGTCAGGAGGAGGGTCTTAACGCTGTCCGTCAGGCTTGTGTACGCGCATGCTCTGTTACGCTTCCGCTTCTTCCTGACAAGTAACGTGAGCCTGCCATGAATGCTCAGGCTAATTAGCGTAGCATAGCCAAAGATTGTAGATAAACGGTTTTTGATGGTAAATTGTATAAGCAGCTCATACTCGAGCATGATTGACAGCACTAAGACTGCCAGATTGTGGAAAAGCTTTTTTTTTTTTTTTATCTCATATTATGCTGTCACAATACAGTGACAGTTTTAAGAAATATGTAAAAAACATAATTTTGTAAAAGTTACCTCCTGCAGCTTTAAGAGCCGACATTTCCTAAAGAGTATTCAGTATATCCTGTTTTAGAAATGCTTTCTGTGCTAAATGCCATTTGGTTTTTGTCATTTTCTTCCCTTTTATCTTTTGATTTAACATGACGGCTTATTCACTCAGGCGGTGTAACATCGGTGGTGCTTCTAGCATATATTATTGATTACAAATTAATCTTTTAAGTGCTGTTCAAGTCTCTTCTCTCATTATTACTTTTAAAGAGATCCAAGTTGAATAAAGCTGTTATTTGGAGGCCAAAGCTTTACAAAAATGGGCAGTCGTCCACAAACTTCTGATGCATCTCTAGATGTAACGTCGGTTTTATGTTTTACGGGTTTAAAGCAGCTCAGATGCTCGTTAATGAGCCTCAATCTGTTTTTATTACCATAAATGCTCACATGCTGATCCACTTTCTTATTTCATCTGCCTGTCTCCTCTCCCCCTCTTAAGGTCTTGTATGTCCATCCCTCATTTCCATGCTGCTCTCATCTGTCTTCCTCACTGTCTCCCCCTCGTATATCTTGTTCCTTTCCCTCCTGACCCTCGTAAATCCTCAACTCCTCCACTCTCCCACCAGCATCCTCTGCTTTTATCCCTTCTTCTGTTTCTTGCTTTGCACCAGACGGGCTCATCGCGCGTCCTGCGTCCCCCCGTCTCGGCTTGCATGTCGCCTTGTGTTTAAAGCCGTGTTGACCCTTTTCTTCCCCTCCGGTGTAGATTCACTGGAGTGTATCTGTTGCAGTGTGCTTTTGAGCTGTGGCTGTTTACAGGTTCAGCGGAGCATCTGCATCTTTGTTCGGGTTTGCTTTTGTTTCACTGTGCGTGTAAGAGGAGGGGTTTTATCGGCTCCCGCAGACGGCCTCTCATCCGTTGTTCCGCTGAAGAGAGGAGCGCTTTGAAGAGGGAAAAAAAAAGGATTGAATGGACCGAGATGGGATGGAGTGGAGGAATAAGAAGAGGGTGAGAGGGGTGAAGGTTTAGGAAAACATGAGAAGATGGAGCAGCTACAGGCTTGAGGTTTTGATACAGCTTTAAAAGCCGAACAGCCAGGCTTCTGCAGGTGAAATGCTCTGTGCCGGGTGGGCGTCATAGCTGGGAGTGCATGTGGATGTTTGTGTCGTGTAGAGGGGGATTACAGTGTAGCAGGGGTGTCCAAAGTGTGGCTCGGGGTCCATTTGACCTTGGATTGATTCCTTTTTTTTTTTTTTTTTTGTCCCAACAGCAGTCGATGCAGATGGAAACTGTTTTATTTTTCATCAGGGTAAAATTATTACCAACATAATTTTCTTCCAGTTGGAAATGTTAAATACAACACAAGGTATTTGTTTTTATAACCAGGGTTTTAAAATAAGAAAAACCAGGTTTATTTTGACGGTGCGTTCACACCAAACGCGTTTCGCACATCAGGCAGGTCTGCTTTACATTCAAAGTCTATGAGGTGGCGTGTTGAGGGCTCGTTGCGGCACATTTGGAGCGTCCAACGTGTCCGTCAAAAGGGCCGGCAATGGAAAACAACACGTAGAGCAATTTTGATGCGTCTAACTTGCTCTTGACCGGCTTCCACATAGACTTTGAATGTAAACCAGATGTGCCAGATGCTCAAAGCACGTTTGGTGTGAACACACAGAGACTTTTACCGAAAAGCTGACTTTAGTTCACCCAAATAAGCTTTTATCAAATTTATTAATATTCTGGTAAATATAGCAAGTGTTATGAAAAAGTGACCCACATGCGGTTTTCATACTGATAATAAATTAGTTCAATCAAGCCCAAAAGTTTTTGAAAACTAGATGTCTTTCTTTAAATACAGCAAATGTTCAAAGTCCTTTTTACGGATTGAATATCCAATGAATAAGATCCGTTTCCTACAGTGGCCATGAACCGGAAATGACCTCTACAATTTACTAAACACAACTACGAATTTAAAAACACAACATCCTTAACTAAGTACAATTAAAAATTAAGACAGAACAGAAGAGGCTGATCCCTGTGGCAAACCTGAGAGATCACTGATTGGACGATTCCACTTTTAACTTTAAAATCAAAAAATAATCTGGCATTTGCTGACTGTCACAACACTATGTGTTACCCAGACTGTGAAAGAGGACGAAGCTGATTCAAAATAATTCTTGGATAGAGATGGGTAGGTTTGCATCATTAGTAACATTTATATTTTCAACAAAAGGCCAAAAGTGGAATCATCCAATCATCGACCGATGTCTCAGGTTTCCCAGAGATCTGCCTCTTTCGTTTTGTTAATGTTGTTGTTTGGCCATTTATCGTTGTGCTTAGGTAATGCAGTGTTTTTTGAATATGCTGTGTTTAAAATTGTAGTTGTGTTTAGTAAATTGCTGAAGTGGTTACCTACAAAAAATCAAGTAACTTAATTTGCTTTATTTAAATTTTTTCTTAAGTACTTTTGACTGGATGACTTCAGCTCAGGTAAGTTCAGACTGAGAGGAAGTGGATGGAGAAGAGGAAGTAAGTAAATGGTGAAAACAGAGAGAGATGAGGTCAAAGCAGGTTTGCCGTACCGTGGTGAAGCAGTCTGTAAGCGATAAATAAGGAAGAAGCCTGAAAGCGGACATTAAACCGAGGGAAAGCTCGCAGACTTCAGATTTAAGGAGGACGGATTGATGGTCCAGACAATGAGAACACACTGAGGAGACGGTGTTTGGACAACTATTTATTCTTTCAAACAAATGGCCTGAGATGGTAAAAAATAACCGCGTGTGTGTCTCTGCTGTGCGCCACGGGAGCGGGTCTCATCAATAGTAAATGAAAGACGCTGGTTCTGATGCAGGCTGCAGAAATATGAATCTGACGTCTGCATTTTGGATCACATTGGAGACTTTCTCCATTTTATTCAGCAATGGGACAGGGAATATGTCCTCATTTGTCCTTGCTGCTTCCTTCCTGCTGTACTTCTGTCTTTGTGTCCTCCTCTCCTCATCACTTGTTTGTCCTTCTTTCTTCACTTCCTTCCATCATTCTCCATTCTGTTTTGGCCTCTTCTTGTTATTCCTCATTTTGTCTCACCCATCCCTGTTTTTTCATCTTTTTTCCATTTTTCTTTGCTTCCTTGTATAATTCCTTCTGTGATTCTGGGATGATTTTTCTCCTTTACTTTGTCCGTCCTCGTGTTTCTTTCCTCCCTCTGTCACTTTCCTTCTGTCCTCCATTCTTCCCTTCCTTCCTTGTTTGCTTCCTGTTTTTCTTCCTTCCTTGGTTACTTCCTTCCCTCGTCCCTCCGTTTCTTCCTTCCTTCCTTTTTTCGTTCCTTACCTTCCTCCTTCTTTGTTTTCTTTCTCTTCATGTCATTCATGTATATCCACCCTTTCGTCCTTCGTTCCATCCTTTGTTCCTTTCTCTCCGTATAATTTCCTTCCTTTCGTTTTTCCTTCCTACCTCCCTGCCATCATGTCATTCTCATCTGTCTATTCTCCTTTCCTTCCTTCCTGTTTATGGTTTCAGCTGTAGGGAATTCCACCGTTTGTTCATGTGAAAGCATTCTTTAAAATTATATCAATGTTGGCCATCTTTTAAAGTTAAACTTTCCTTTTCAAATGTACTTGTGAAACAACTCTTGGCAGGTAAAAGGATCCAGAGCGCATTCAGCCCTCATCCCTTTTCTTTTAATTGACTTTCTGATGCACCTACTGAGAGGAGCCGTGTAATTTTTTTTGGTGCGTTTGCAGTGAAATCACTCCCACTCATGTGGAAGTTTGGTCTCGTTCCTCCGGGCTCCAGCAAAAGCATTGATCAAGCTTTTTAAATGTCAATGCAGTAATGAACTTCACCTGTTGACACCAGGAGGGAGTCAGCTGAAAATCAATTAGCTCTGCTGCAGGTTCAACTCAAGTTTAAACAGCCTAACACCCATCTGCATGGCTGTGAGAAGTTTCCATTTTTCATTTAAATAACGAGGAAACGTTGAACAAATCTGGATGAATTTTATTTCTTAGTCCACTTCAGGCTCACAGATTTCCAGTTTCTATTTTTCTATTTACCTTGCTGTAAGTCAGTGAAGTTTGTATAAACTGTATTTTTCCCTGGTAAAATTTAAAAATAAGAGCCCTGTGGAAGTTTGGTTAGGCATTGCAAAGTAGCGGCTCACTATGCTGTGAAGCGAATTATAAATAAAAGTAGAATCAAAGTAGAGTTGTTTCAGAACAAGACGGTCATTAAAATTTATAGATTTGTTCAAGTAGATAAGTTGGAAAATGTTTGTCCACCCCTCTCTTCCATCTTTCCTTGTTTGCCTCCTTCCTTGCTTCCTTTCTTCCTTCCTTCCTTTTTTAAACAAGTTATTTTTGGAAATTATGTATAATAAGCCTCACTGGAGGCACCCTAAAAGAATTAACACTAATGGTTTATGTTTTGTCATTTTGTAGCACTTTCAGATTTACATGTAAAGTGTACTATAAATAAAATTTGTATTATAAGAAACCTTTAAAACAAACATTTACACAGAAAAGTGAATTTTATGAAGCAAATATGTACAAACCTCTTACTGAATAATTCTTGCACTGTGATTTATTTTTCATCTGGAAACAAGTTATATAACCAAGTTGATGGAGTGATTAAAGCTTCTCATTGATTAAACAACCACTTTGAAGGATGCATCCTGTTATTAGAAAGATGTTGATCAGTTTTTAGAAGAGTCAAATCATTGGCATCAAACAGGAAAAATATTTGAGGAGATGCAGAAATGACTAAAACTGGACTGAGGAACTGTTCAGTGGATTAATAAAAGCTGGAAACCATCGTCTTTCAGGAAGAAATATGGTGGAAAAAACCTGTGATTGACAATCAGCTAAAACTTTAATGACGTCAAATTGAACTCAGGGCTGTTTCATAGTAAAACAGAACTCAACGGATTGGAAGTGAACAGCTGTGTAGCCATAAAAGAACTGCTAATCAGTGAGGAGGCTAACGGAGGAAAAGACTTTTGAGTTTGTAATGACTGGACTCCAGAGCGACGGATGGAGGTCATGTGACCAGATGAGTTCAGGAAGGAGGTCATGTGACCAGATGAGTTCAGGTTCACCCTCTTCCAGAGTGATGGGCGCATCAGGGTAAGAGGAGAGGCAAACGAACAAGGTGTAGAAATAAATCTTGACGTTGCAGAAGCTCATCGAAACAACTCCACATAGTAGCATGCCGTAATCAAAGCTAAAGGAGGAGCAACAAAATGTTGGTGTATAAAAATGTTTTCAATAATTGTTGTTAAGCTGGATATTGCACTATAATTGTGTGCTTTCGAGAGGCTTTCTGGCATCCTGTCTTTTAATATTTGCACTCTGTAGCAAATAGTCAGAGGTGGGCAGAGTACCCAAAAATTGTACTCCAGTGAAAGTAGCACTATTTCAACATATTTTTACTCAAGTAAAAGCAAAAAGTAGCCGTCCAATAAATTACTGAAGAGTAAAAAAGTATTTGGTAAAAAAGTTTACTCAAGTGCTAAGTAACTGATCAAATTATCAATCATTTAATATTTAAAAATTACACCATCAGATGTACCAAAATATAAGGTATAGTAGATATTTGGGTATTTTAATGAAAAATAACGTTAAGTAACAAAAAAATAACAATCAGGCAAAAGAAAATTTTTCCAAGTCAGCGTCACCCCTTTCCCCTTCTCTCTCTACTCGCTCACTTTCTACTTCCTCTTCCGAGAGAAGAAATGCACTACTAGCTCTCCGTCTAATGGGTGAATTGAGTTTCCTAAATCTGCTGGGATTTAGGAAACTCAATCCCAGCAGAGTTGGGCAGTTCCCTGTCCAGAACTGTGGTAAACTCGTTTAAAGCTGGTGACGAGAAAGACTCGCCTGGTTTCTGATGACCTTCATTCAGATGTCCCACCCTTCTTTCCTCTGTGAATTAGCCAGACTGAGCAGCCTACAGCCAAATAGTTTCACAAGGCACACCTGTCTACAGTCGCTCTTTCTCTTTTATTACAACGTGCACTTGTTACTGAACCAGGTTGGTTTTAGTGACTCAGGCGAGTCCCAAGGATGTTGTTTACGTATAGTTTTGGGCTAAAAGCAACCTATAAAACATTCCACCTTTTACTCTCAAGAATCGAACATCATAGTTGTTTTAAGACCATCAAAGTACTTTGAGGTGACTCTTTATGTCCACAACATCTTTTAGATTTTCTTTTTGCTAAATATTTTATTAGTAAGGCATTTTTGCAAGGGTCAGTACAGCTTAATTCAGTAGCAGAAATAATCAAATAAGTAAAATCAATCATCTGGGCTATCTTTCCCTAATGCTGAGATTGAGAACTAAAAAGGGAACCTTTGACAGAGATGGAAGGAGCGTAAAACTGTTGAACCCCAGAACTGGCCTGATGAGGAAAATGGTGTTGCTGCAGGAGGAGGCTCACAGCGCTGATCGATGAGGGCAGGCGTCCCTTATGATTAGATAGAAAAAAGAAGTAGAATTAAAGCAAAGTTTGCAAGAGACAAAAACAACACACACAACCAGATTGATTTTATTGAAGTTTGAGTCTATTGTTGGGTCTAGATGTTACTTGTGTGATTAATTTTAAAGGTATCTTCATTTATTGTTACTGTTCAACTAAAATCTCCAGCATGGAAGACTGGGATGATCTGGGGTTTTCTTGACACTGTGTTTTAATGTTTCTTGGTTAAAACATTAAAACATGATTGTTTTTCTTTCAATGGGTAGAAAATCCAGAAATTTAGCTAAAGTAAGAGTAGAAATACTTCATAATGAAATTACTCAAGTAAAAGTAAAAAGTACAGTGTTGAAAAAAACTCAGTAAAAGTAATTTTTTTTTTTTTTTTCAAAAACATTACTCGAGTAAATATAATTGGCTAAACGTAACCAGTTACTACACAACTCTGCAAACTTAAAATACTGCTGCAGTTATCGGATTATAAACCTGTCCTTGTATGAACTGAATGAAAAAGCAGTTTTGGTTTAATTGAAGCCGTTTTCTCCGAATGTTTGAACCAAGGCCTTTAGTGGATCATAAGCCAAACGGTCCATTTATGCTGATGTTTGCACAGCAACATTTTATGTTCAATATGAAATTGACTTGAGCATGAGTGCCTGGCAGTGATTACATCAAGGTTGTGGAGTACAGTTTTTCCTATGCTAATATCACTCATACATGCTATTCAAGTATTTCCACTTCAATTCTGGTTCATGTGTAGATCAGCTTAATGGTTCGATAAATCAATGCTAGTTTCCCAGTTAAATATAACGTGAACCCATGAAAATCTGTTGTTTCAAAACCATGGTTGTGTCTAAAAGAGCTTGGAAACATTATTTAAATTACTCATCGGTAGCTTGTGGCGGCGGATGCAGTTGGACCGATCCTGATTCCCGCTGTGCCCGGTGTTATTATTAAGCCTTTCATAAAGTGCTAGACGCAGACTCAATGCCATTATGGCGGTTCATGTCTGGGCCTCGCCAGAACACAGTTTCTCTGAAAGCCACTCGTAAATCTAGCACTCTACAGATGAGCGGCAGAGTGGGGGTCAGCAGAGACCAGAAGAGAGGCCGGCGAAATAAAGGAACAGAACTCGATGGTTTCTGAGCAGAAAGGGCAGCTCTTCTCCTCCTCCTCTCTTTCCTCTCCCCAGTGTGGCCATCTGCACAGTGTGTGATTAATCATCCTGTATCCCCCGACATGGCAAGTCGATGCTGTGGCACTCGAAGCCTGTGTGTTAATGATGCGCTTGTGTGTGTCTAATTCACCAGCCAAAGGCTTGTCTGTGCATGCATGTCTGCAGTTCTGTGACTGTGTTAGCCTGTGTGAATATCTTGTTCTTGTCGCGTTTTTAGGGGAACAAATCACACAGGTTGGCATTTATATACAAATCTGGAAAAACGAAGAGCCCAATGCTCTGACCCCCATTTAAAACCTGCTGTTTACTCCATCAAATACTGATTCCTGAACTCTTCCTGAGTTAAAACATCAGTATTGTTGTTTCTAAATGAATATAAACTTGTTTTCTTTGCATTATTTGAGGTCTGAAAGCACTGCATCTTTTGTTTTCACCATTTCTCATTTTCTGCAAATGAATACTAAATTTTTGATTGGAATTTCGGAGGCATGTTGTCAGTAGTTCATAGAATAAAAGAACAATGTTCATTTTACTCAAACACAAACCTATAGAGAGTAAAATTAGAAAAACTGATCATTTAAAGTGGTCTCTTCATTCTTTCCAGAGCTGTATACAATGTTCATTGTTCAGGCACTGCAGGATTGACATTTCTAAATTGTACAGACTGGGGTTTTTGACAAAATATGGATTAAACTGCACTGTAACAATGCAAAAGCTTACCAAGTTAGACTAGTCTAGTTTTTAGTGCAAATATCTTTTTCACTTAAAATAATAATTTAAAAAAAAACTAACTTTCAGGTAGTCTTCCAGCAAAATATGAGCTTGTTTTAAGCCAGTAATTCCTTAATACTATAAAAAAAACATACTGGTTCCACTAGCTGATTATTTCACTTGCAACGTGAGAAAAAATGCTAGTAGAGCCATCTCTTATATATAGATATTGTTTTATTGACTTAAAACAAGCTTTTTTTTAAAGTGTACTAACGTAATTGAACTAGAAACTTACGGAAGAGGATTAGGGCAACTGGAAAAAGTCTTGTTTTTTTTTTGTTTGTTTTTTGGCCCTAATCCTCTTCCGTAGAAGCTAGACAAAAAAGGTACAATTATGTGCTTTTGTAGTGCAGTAAAAATAAATCCATTCACAAGATGTCTTCTTCCTACCTGAAAACGTATGCATTAGCCTGCACTGAGTTACTGCATCGTTTTTCTGCTAAAATCTCTTGACAAGTCTTTCCCTCAACTGTTTCAGTAGCTGAAGCCTGCCAGCATTTTCAATTCATTTTTTTTGTGCACTAAGCTGACATTTTCTCCCAAACTTATTTTCACGGAGGGTCGCACTTCCTAGCCTGCAATTACATTTCCTGTGAAAACATGCTTCGTGAAATAAATTAATAGCAGACGACTCAATTTGTCGGAAAATGCCGCGAAGAGGCTAAAATTGAGTTGGAGCCTGAGGATTGATTGTAATCGCTGCTTACTTTTGCATGAAAGCATCAGAGACTCAGAGGACAGGATGAGAACTACGAGGAACAGAGGGACGGGATGGAGGTTGCTCGCTGCCGAAGAGCGCGGTGAAGGGCTGAAGTGGGGATGATGGATTCTGAAGGGTAAACAGCATGGTGGCATATTTCCTCAAGGAGCGAGCGCAGATATTGGAGGGAGGCAATTGATATGAAGATGAAGACGTTCAACTTGGCAAAGCTGAGGAGAACAAGAATGGCTGGAAGAGCGGTGGACGGATGGAAAGCCTCTCATGAGACTCCTTGGCAAACAGTCAGTTTAAAGCAAACGGAAGATGAAAATGAAAGCAAAGCAAATTTTGAGGAACGTTCTCTTGAGTCTTTCCTGTTGAGGACAAAAAAGAAATTATTACAATTTGACAATACTTTACCTCCTCTATTGGAGAAAAAAACAATTAGTAGGGGTGAATTCAGGCTCCATTAAAATGTATAATTTAAAAATAGCACTTTTCTGTTTTGGTAAAATGGTCAAATTCAGCCATGCATTAATGTTCATATATAGTGTGCCGCTATGTTCTTCCATTTGTCCGTCATTTTGATGTTGATCAATTTTACCACCGAGTTACAGGAGTAAGGCCTGGCACAATAACAAATTTTGCTGCCCCTACACATTAAATAAAATATAATAAATAACCCTAAACAAACTACAAAGCAATATCTCCCAATGTGCAGTTGGCAGCAGTTAGCGTTTGTAAAATTAAACATAGTTAAAATGAGCCACACTAATAACAGTTGAAAACTTATACAAAACAGCAAAATTACTCATGAAACGCTGTATATTATTAAATTTGTCTAAAATATGTTCAAATATAAAGAAAACAGAGCTGATTCTAATACGTACCACAGTTACCGACGGCAACAGGAAAAGGGGGAGGAGTTGTCAGTTATTGGTTACCAGGGTAACCACCAACTGCCAAGAGCAGAGTAACAGTACTTAAAAACCCCAGTAAATGTCTGGAGAAACAACGTGTTGACTAAATAAAATAAATTCAAAGAATAAACTAACAAGTTTTGACAAACTTTACATCTACAATGTTGAAATAAAACCCTGTTACACGTTCAAGGCTGCTTCTTGTGAATCTCACTTTACTCTGTCTAATCAACAAGAAAATTGATATCAACTTATTAGTGTTGCATTCAAACAGTTCTTTCTTGAACTGTAGTGGAGGTTAAAGGAAAATGAAAGATAGAGACCTTGCAACAAGAAACTGAACCCCCAACTGAAAGAGTAAAGTGAAAAAGAAATTAGTTTTGCAGAAATAGAAAGGAGCAATTGTCTGCATGTTTGTAGCTCAACAACTTTTGAAAAACATACATAAGATTCAAAGGGGAGAGCCAGAGAAGCTAAAGAGAGCTCTCAAGAGAAAATAAAGATGTCAAGGAAGGCAGATACATCGTGTCTAAATGTCACAAAGACACCACTGGGATCAGGACAAGTCATTCAAGAGGGTAATAAAAAGAAACGGGAGAAAATTATCCATCAAGGGGCAGGTACAGAGGAAGCTAATAAGGTTCTTAAAATGTCCTGAAGCAACACAAAAGCTGAAGACGTTGGGAGTATAAGCAGAGAAGAGGCGGAAAATGGCACAAATAAGCAGAACTGCCTCCATCAACTCGGTTATTTGCAGAGTCACGCCGGTGTCCTGGGATATCAAATGGACGAGGAGAGGGAAGAGTGGCTGGAAACTGAGAGAGATGGGAGGAAAAATAGCCGTAGTGAGCGCGTAAAGAGGGAAACGAGGACACAGGGTTTCCGCGCGGTAGTAAAAAATAAACCAAATTAGCTCAAATTAAGGCCAGTAAAAGGTAACAAATAGGCCCCGCTCCGGCCTATTGGCGAACGCGGGGATTGCAGCACCGCCGCCCGCTCGCCACCGCAGACGCTCCCGCGCACTTCCCACACCGGTGCCCAATGCGACCTTTCTGTCTGACGAGGTGTTATTTCTCTTAAGAACTCAACTTCTCAATCGATCTCTTTGTCACTGGTGGAGTAACACTGACACCTACTGGCGAAACACTGATGTAGTTATTCGTCATCTTTGTGTCGACTTTTTTCTCCGTCTGATGCAAGTTATTTCTCTGAAAACTCCGTTTCTCCCTCGGTCTCTTTGTCTCTGGTGGAGTAATACTGTCCCCTACTGGCGAGTTACTGAAATTGTTGCTAAACAATGACTGCTGATGAATAACAAATGCCATATTGTTTTTAATAAAAATTAATCAATCAGTGGAGTCAAATTAAAATTGAATACTGTTGGGCTCTTTACAGGTTGACAAAGGTCAATCTAAAAAAGTTTGTTGCAAATCAGTTGATTGTTATTGCACCTTGATGTTTCATGGCGAATAGTCAAAGTTTGACACTTAGCCACGCCCACATGCTTTGATGTACAAAAACTTGTAGGATAACTTTTGACCTACAATGCCTGAAGAGTATGCCGAGTGATTTTGAAGTCTGTATGTCAAACGTTGTAGGACGAGTTCGATCAAATACGACGTCAACAAAATGGACATGATGGCGGCTTTGATCCAAAATGACCGACTTCCTGTTAAGTTTGGACCATGGCTCCAAGAGACTTTTTTCTAGGTCCTGACACGATACATATGTGCACCAAGTTTCATAATTCTGGGTTAAAGCATGGCTTGGGGCTGATCATTTAAAAACTTCTAGGGGGCGCTGTAGAGAAATTAGGCCACGCCCACCAAGGATTCTTATGGATTCCCGTCCGGGGTTGGATAAGGATCCATCCCAGTAAGTTTGGTGCAGCTCAGCTCGAAACTGTGAAATTTAGAGCCAAACGTACTGCAGCGGCGTGACCTGTCGGTTCAATGCGCCGCCATGGCCACGCCCTCCATTGAAAACTCTTGGCACTTTAAAGCAAGTGAGACCAATTGTTACTGTCATCCAACACAAAATCATCTTGGTTAGGTCAAGAAACCAGAGAGGGAGTTTCCAAGAAAAAAAGGCACTTCCTGTTCTGAGGAGGAGGGGCTTAGATGACGTCAGACTATGACTTTATAGGATCATCAGGCATCCAACCAGGATCACTGAAGTGTCTGAGCCATTGGAACCTCCAAAAACGTAACTATATTTGAGAAGTTCCGGTTGGTTCTCGATGTTACTCAGAAAGCTCAGAATCTTTTTGGAAACATGGCCGACATCCTTGAGAAGACAAAAAATCTGTTCATGTGGGTCCAGCCAGAGTTGACTCAAAAGTTCTACATGGGACTGTGGGTGGTCTTTTTCTCCTCGTGCCTGTTACCTTACCAGCTGCTGGGCTTCATCATAAGTGTTTATGCAGGTATCAAATTCTTCATAATTGACTTCATATTTAAAAGTTGCCCCAAGCTACAGCAGTGCTTTTATACCCCTTACATCATATGGACCAACGTACCCACCGACCTGCAGCTAAAGGAGCGCAACAACGGCCCGGCTCGGATGGCCGCAACAAAAAATACGAAGGACACGGCAACCAGCAACATTTTTAGCCTTTCAGAGGCATTTGTTTTTAAAAATAAAACAATTGTTTAGAGGAGCAATGGGCAGCAGCCCAAGACGTGATAAACCAGCGCTCCCTCAGCCTGGCACAGTCATTGACCCAGTTGGCCCCCACATGTCTCAGCTCCCAGCTCCCACAACGTGTCAAGCGATCTGCCGGCGCCGCCTCTGAGTACGGATCTCGGCTGGGCCTGGATCTCCGGATCGACTGCACCTGGTACTTGCGTCGGCCATGATCTCATTAGTGGAACGGTGCTCCTTATATACAATCCAGGTGGCCACATAATCAGAAGCGTTTCCCACAACCGAGGACCTTAATTGATAAACAATTTACCGGCCACAAAGCACACACACAGGACCACACAGCAGGGCCGTCACACTCTGGCACATAAAAGGCAGGTTCCCATATGGAACCCTGCTCCAGCCCAAATTCACCACAATGTGTAAAGCAAACCCACCCACCACTGACATGTTGCTCTTTTCCACAAATTATACTTAGCCAAGTTGATGTTTAATGTATAGGGTCTTTCTTCAGCTCACTCTCCAGACCAGCAGCTGGTGTACTCAGAAGCTCTATAAGCAACAGAGAAAGGGAAAAACAGGCACAAAAAGCAAATGGCTTTTTTAAGTTCTCCAATGAACTAAAAAATAGTTTGGTGAATGCCACTTTCCAGAGTGTCCTGAACCTGAGCGTCACCAGGAGGTGTCTCGCTCAGGAAAGGGTTTTTCTGGAGGCTTCATCCATCCCATGCTGTGCTAGTCTCATCCACGCAGATGTTCGTCATCCAGGCAAACATTTTACCCAAACAGAGATCTCCCCAGTTCTGATGGAGTTGAGGGAGAAAAATTTGTCATCAGATGTGGGAAAGGAGTACGACATAAAATGTTTGCTGCAGTCTGTTTTGGTCTGGTTGGATTCATTTGGCGGGGACACGGACAGAGAGTTGCTTAATGCCAACTCTTGCTCAAACTGTGAAACCAACTTCCTTGAGCTCCTGAGCAACATATATATGTGTATGTATATATATATATATATATACATATTCATACATGCATATATATATTTATGTATGCATATACATATATATACACACATCTATATGTCATCATACAGATTATATATACAATAATTGTAAGTGGGATAAAGTTTTGTCTTACCTGGGCCATCATGTTACATGGGTCAGCGCTGTGAATTCACTAGTGCTACACCGATTATAGTTTTCTGGCCGATCGCCGATTACCAATTTTTAAAAACCCTGACCTGCCGATCCGATATGGCTCTATACCATTTTTTTTGTCTGGAATGTCACTAAAAATTGCTTTTGGGAACAGTGGGGTCGCTATTGTTAACTGCAACTGTGCAATCATGACCTGGTGGGCCAGTCTATCAGTCAAACCTCTCACCGCAGAGGACGGTGGCTGATTTTCAGACCTTTGCTGAGGTCTGAAAATCAAGATTGGGGATAAGACTGGCTTCACATGTAAGTATCGGCCGATCACCGATCTCCCAAAATTAAGGAAATCTATGCTGATAAATCAACTGGCCGATAAATCGGTGCACCAGGGGAATTCACCGCTCCCCCAAAAGAGAATACTGCTCGATTTTGTGTTGGTAGTAAAAAATATTGTAGCGGTAGTAAAAATAAGTAGTACAAGGTAGTAAATTCAAGTCTAGGATTCCTGTATAAATCCTGTTGCATGTCTTGTTGTAATTAAGACTGCGTATACCACCACAGACCAAAGTTAGGTTTTATTAAGACTAATCTTGTATCTAAATACATAGAAATGCCTTAACTTTCTGAACCTTTGATTTCCTGATCTGGAGACTTTCCTAATTAGTCATCTTTTCTCAATATTTTGCCGTTTGCTTAGTCAAAGAAACATTTGAATCTGTTTTCTACAGACAGTGTAATATCTATTGAGTGGTTAATATATTTGTAATACAGCTTCAAGAAGGGCATCCGTGTTGTATTTCGCTTGTTCATCTTTACAAATCAGATAAACCTCAGTCAGATGAGCCAGAGAGCATCTGTGAACAGCAATTTTCAAGTCCTCCCATAGATTCTTCTGTCATATTTAGGTCCATACTATCACATGAATAACCTTTTACCTTAACCACTCCATTGTAACTCCGATTGTATGTTTAGAGGTTGAGCCTGTAGTCTCAAAAAATGTATTTTTCGAATCATTTCAAAGTATGGTTAGTAGTGAATTTCGTCATTTATACTTGTATACTGTTGAGCAAACTGAAAGCAGATTTAACAATAGTTCCCACCCAACATTTTCTTTCGATAAAACAGCATCAAGCGCTCCTCTAAGCAGTGAACACGTGCTACAAATGTATCTGGTTGTCTGCTACCCAGAGACTTGGCTCCAGTTGAACAACAATCATGAGGAATGGGAAGCAATTTAGCTTTCAGTTATGGAGGAGGAATGGTGGTCTAAAAGGAGCAGTGTTTTATTTTCTCCATGAAATTACAGGGTTATCTGGCGTCTCCTTTATGTAGGAAAATAATAAGCCAGGTGCGTGTTCGACGACACCTTGCTTCCCTGCAGATGAAATTTATTGCCATAGCATGTTCCAAGGGGAAATATATAAATTCCAAACAGTTTTTGTTTTCCAAACTAATGTGAAAGAGATTCTGCTTTTACACACAAAAAAAAACCCTAAAGGCAACACTCAACTATTTTCTTTGAGAGCCATAAAAAAAAGTCTATTGAAGTTTTTGAGGGCATTTTACTTCTTTCTATGTTCTAACACCAGATTCTGCAGATGTGCAGCTCTGCTTAACATGTGCAGTCGTACGGCATACTTTTTATTTCTTTATTTTTGGGGGGTGAAACTAAAAGCCATCACACTCCGATGTAAGATGACACAGTCCTCATTTGCTTCAGAGGTGAGAAAATCTCAGGGCCACGGTGCTACGTGACCTTGGCAGTCTTCTCCCCAGGGTGAAGTGAATTAATAGCTGACCTTTAGATTCCATCCTCTTTAGTTGTTTTTTTTTTCCTCTTTGCGCTGTACTCAGAAAATATTTGCTTTTTTATGCCATCATCGAAGTTAAAGAGGGTTTCCATGACAAGACAGATCTGTCCTGCCTAGCTAGCTGTGCTTTAGGGAGTTTGGGCTAACAGATTTGTTTGTGAAGAGAGAACTGACTAAAGATTAGAGCTTGCTTGTTAATTTGTGACCAAACCTTTGCTAGTGACTATGAGCCTATTGGCAGAAAGAACAAGCAGCCACAACTAGATTTCTCCACAGCCATGCTTCCATCAATGTTTTTATGTGCATATTATAGTATTGCATTAGAAAAGGTTGATGAAAATGGCAAAATTTGAAGTAACTTCCTCAGTTTCTCAAATAAGTTTTTACATTTGCTTGAGGTGGTTTTTGTCTTTTCTGAAAGGAAATTGAAATGTATGTGCTGAATAATTTGTGACATAGCGAACTTTCTGATCTATTGGTGGGTCTGTGTTCTACTAGAGGCACAATTCTCCGAAAATTTCAGCACAGAGAACAGGACTGAAGCCTGTAGAGTGGCCGGCCAGAGGCACTCTCTGCTGGGATGGGATTGGTGGAATGCTCCCATCCACCCATCCACTCCAAAATATTTCAAAGTTCGAATCTCCTGCATGGACTGGCGTACTCTCTAAGACGTGTGGTCCCTGCTAGTTTGCAACCTCTATATCTTGTTTATTCCAGTCATCTGTAACGTCAACGTCTAACACAATTACGCTTTGCACAGCCTGGATAATTCCCTCTAAAGCAGTAGATGGAAACATGTCTAGTTTTCATTTCCATTTTCCTTCTTTTGTGCGACATTTCAAAAGCTTGCTTAAAATTTCCTTGTCAATATGGTAACATAGCATGTGGTTGGAATAATAATAATAATAAAAAATAAAAAATAAAAAACACGTAAGAAGTTCAGAGTAGGAGTCATTGAAGGTGGTATGGGTATTTGGTAAGAATGCGCTCTGGACTATTTCCATTATTATGGAGGATATTTTATGTTCCACTGGGAGGAAGCCTCTGGACAGTCTCTGAATTCCCTGGTAAGATTATATCTCACACCTGGTCTGGAAGCACCTTGTAGTCCCCCTAGATGAGCTGGGGAGGAAGCAGGAGGGAGAGCTCTGCCAAAGCAGTTGCCTCTGTCTATATTTTCTAATGGATTTTAAATTTTAAAATCATGGGTTTGGTTTTTTTCCAGTTTCGTTCTTAATGGTGATTCAAGAACCTTAACTCAGTTGATGTGGCTTGCAGTGCATGGGCTCCTGGATTAGGTGTTGATGCGTTCTTGGAGTAAATTAGTAAGTTAGGTAGACAGTGAGTGGTAGGAAAGTTTGCCATTGTTCCACATTTTCTTTGTTTGTGTTTACTGGATTGCCAAAGCATTAGCGATGGCCTCTGTAACACATTCCAGACGTGTAGATGTCAATGGCTTTGTTTCTCGTCCGTTGTTGAATTTCTGTACCTTGTACCAAGAGGTACTCCTTTTAGTGATCTTTTAGCCTATGTCAGGTTGTCAGACCAGTTCTATTTGGAGTAATTGGTTTGGATTTTATTAGAATGGAACCATCATTTGGGAACATACTACATAATAGGGCCATTGTAGATTTTGCAGAGTAAATGTCTGCCAAAAAACTGAGAAATTTTGAGACTGACCTCTGTAATTTTCTAGAAAAAAAAAATAATTTTCAAGAGTTTCAAAAGTCAAAAAATATCCAACTTTTAAAAATCTGAAAATTTCCAAAAGCCACAATTTTTTTACTTATTAAGCTCAGAAGTTTACAAGTTTTTGCTAAATAATTTCTAAGATTAATCTCAAAATGTTATTTTTTTTTAACAAATTTGACTTTTCAAACTCAGACAGTTTAAAGTTTTTTGGTGGAAATTTACATCTTTTTTTCTATCTGCAATGGCCCTAATAAATCTTTGCAGCTTTCTGCACGAAAGTCACCGATTTCTTTGGTCATCCGAAAGCCTTGGGTGTTAGAAAAACAGCAAAAACAAAAGAAATCTATAAGGGGGGCAATTACTTTTCACAACAATGCGTGGAAAGAACAACAGCGAGAAAAAAAAACATAAGAGATGATCAAGTCTGTGAGTTCACTGTAAAGAACCCTGCAGAGGTACAGGAAATGGTGGGATTACAAGTGTGTTGGCAAAAAAGAAATCTTTCTTACACAAGGACATGAGCTGGGGCTCTGGGACAACGACAAGGCGGCCTCGTTTTATCTATAATGCATGAACTCAGGTTTTAAACCAGGTCTTAGTGTTTTATAGAGATGATTTATAAGGAACCAGATGTACAATGTGAGCATGTTTCCCTTACAAACCGAAGGTCAGCTGTGCCTAAGCCATTGTTGCGTCATTCTGTCTTAAAAATATACATCTATATGGAACGTTTTAAAAACTTGATGCAAGAGCAGCATTACCATGGAAACCATTGATGATACATGCATATAAGCAACACAAGATTAGATTTGAAGATGGATGGGGAGATACGCAATGAGAAAAATTTACCATGCTGCTACCATTTTTATTTTTCACATCACATTTTGTGGCTTCTCTCTCCGACCATTAACATTTCATACCAGAAAAACATTCCTCTGAAAAAAACAAAACAACATGTTTATGTATGGTGTGCATAATGCATGCGGTGAGCATGTCCTCAGTGCACACTTTTCCTCTTGTCAACATTCAACATCTGTTAAAGAAAAAGACATCTGAATTTTTCAAAAGTGGCATTTGACCTACCGAGACACCTCTCAACGCTGCTCATGTCCGACTGCTTGAGTCGACGTCAAAAACGCAGCGCAAGCTTGTTTCTGCTTCTTGTTTCATGAGAGTAGAGTCTGCTGCGGCTCCTATGGGCTGGCTATAGTCTGCAATGAATCCATGCTGTGGGCATCAATCATGGTTTGTTTCACATGGGCAAACAGTAAGGAGTGGGAAATTGCAACTTTCAACCTCAGCTAAATTCTATAAAAACCTTCACAACATGTTTCTCATTCACTCATTTATACAAGTCATTCGCTGTGGATCTGCTACACATGGTTCTGAGCCGCTGCTTGGTGAGATCTCAGCTTCGGTCTTGCCCGATGGCACTTCTGCACAGTAAAGGGGTTACATTTACAATGACTGTCCCAATCCCAGCGCTCAGACTGGGGTTGGATCAGGTTATTATAAAATTATAAGGAGTCTCGGATTAAAGTACAGCGCATACCAATTACTATTGTAATCTCCTTAACCAACTTGTGTGCACATTAATGTATTGCTCAACAATCAAAGGTTTTATCTTTACAATCATATTCACAGTAAAAGCTGCAGTATGTAACTTTAAAAAAAAAAAAAAGTCTTTTTCTTTTTTACATTTGTTAAAATTATAATTATTGTTACAGTATATGACAATCTGTGGAAAAAAAAAAAAGGAACTCCTCTGCTTTCTCCCAATGCTCCCAGTGCTAACTTCAGAAATACACCAGGAGGAGGGTCTTAGCACTGGTAATCATTCTGTTTTTGTTTTTGTCCATTTAGATTGGTAATGTGGATTGTATTTAAAAAAAAAAAAAAAAAAAAAAAAAAAGCTATGACTTAAAATCTTCATGTTACATGTGGACCATGAGGTTAGAAACAGAACCAAAATCTAAGAGGTCTTTGAAAAACAATTAAAAGTTAATAAAAGCATATGTCAAATAGAATTTTTTTTTTGTTTTGGTTAACATTAATTGCATACATGTGGCTAAGAATGCAGTTAAGTGTACAATATACTGTTATTGTTTTTTCTCTTTATTTGTACAGTACTTTGGTCAGGTGTTGGTCATTAGTGCCTTAGGAAAAAAAAGTGGTATGGAATAGTATTGCATGGCATGCTATCTTATGCTATGGCTATTTAACAATATGTAGTGACTTTATTAGCGAGGTCTAATAGCTTATAGGATGTAGCACCAGTGGAGCAGTTCAACTGAAGTCAAAGTGCCACCAACAAAACAACTTTTTAAAAAGTTTTGCCCCAGCCTGAGGAACTAAAACCACGATGAAACACGTTACAAGCTGAATAAATCAACAAGTCGTATCAAAACACAGACAACATGCCAGCATTAGCAGTAGACTGCTCTGAGTAAAACTGTGGTGCCCTGGAGCAAAAAGGCTGTAACTATTTTTATAGCATCACATATAGGCTTAGAAACATAACACGGAACATCTAAGGTAAGCAAGTTAAGTGCTATACATTCATAATGCTAATGTGACTTGTGATACTGATATGTTGTGGGTTATTTCCTAGTAGATGCGTTACGCTGATTTGGTGTGGTATTAGACTGCGACTCTGTGTCGATAAACGGCTAATCACAAATGACTTTGTTTTGTTTCTACGACAACAAACTTTGGTCCGGTCATCCCTAGCATTTATAGTTTACAGCTTTTCATTTACATTTTTCTAGTCATGCCACAACACGAGCTACAAACAGTTTTCCATTTTCACACACCTGTAATATCAATTCCACGTACGCCCATGCATGATGAGTCGATGGATAACATGTTCAAGTGTCAGTGCTCCAAAGAGCCTTTCAACATGTAGAGAGCAAAAAAAAAAAAAAAAAAAAGCCTGTAATCGAACATGCAATCTCCTGAACCACAGCCACCACACTCACAGAGGGGGTGGGAATCAAACATCCAAACTTGCAATTATTTGACAACCTGCTCTACTACCTGATCATTAGTGCTCCAAGGCCCACACTTCAGTATACTTGGATTCTTCAAGCACCAAGAAACACTAAGAGGGGAAGGGGGGAAAAAATCAATACAGACTCTTCACATTCTAGACATAACCTTTCTCAACTCCTCCTGTCAAGCAGCCACAGCAGAGCACTGGGCGTAAAAGCCGACTGATAACCGGAGAAGTTCCTTTGCTCTTGATTTACATCACCGCATACCTGATTTTTAGGTCAGCAATATAGGTTTTATAAAGTGGATATGAAAATTAAAATCAGTTGAGTAAATTATTATAAACCATTAATAGGGATTTATAGTGTGTGATTAGAAAGAAATTAAGTGACCGCTGCCTTACCAATAACTGAGATTTCTTACAGGTTTTTATAACTGCTTGTCAATATCTGTTCCATGTTACCAGCTTAATGAGAATATTTTTTTATAAAGATAAGATTTGCCTTATAAGGGACATCGATTCCCTATACTGTTTTTGATTGACCTAGCTTAATGACTATATTTATTAAGTTTATCTGTCTTTATAAGAACATAAATGTAGCCATAAACCAAAGTATGTACAGAACTTAGAACTCTACAGCTGTGGGGTTCAGAAATATTATTTGGTTTATTTTGCTAATCTAGCTCTGGAATCAGTTAAATAAGGACCAGCAAAACAGGATTGGTTTATAAGTTTGACTAGAGATGTAAAAATACATCTAGCTAAAAATGACAAGACGGTACATAATGACTGAGTTATCTAAAACATGTACGGCCCCCCTGGGGACAGGATGAACTCCTGAGCCACCATCACACATGATGGGTTAATTCAATTCAAATTAAAAAATACTTTCTTGATCCCAAAGGGAAATTAAACGTTGTTGTAACTCATTTAATTAAAGAGTTATTGTAGCTGGTGATGGCTGTCAGCAAGAAAAACCTCCTAAAGTGATCGATGTCACACTGAGGCTACTAAAAAGGGGGTTGAAGAGGGAAAAAACTTAATTGGGTTACTAAATATGTAATAATTGGGCTAAAGCTCATTTTATTTAAAGTTAAACTTGGCATTAAAATCATTCCGGTTTAAATAAATAAGGACTACAACCTCACAAAGTCTGAAGACTTTCATTAATAAACAATGATTAATGCTAACTTTATTTCTAATTTTAACATTAGCACCAGATCTTGATAACTTGGTAGATAGAAAGCTGCAGCTAGCTTAAATGAATAACCTCACGTTGAACTTGACTTATCCCACTCATGACAACATTATCATACAGAATCATTTTAAGTTTAAATATACACTAAAAATTATTTAAAAAAAACATGAAACAACCTCATAATCTCTGAAATGACCTGTACTGACGATTTAGGTTAGCCAACAGATCTAACAAGCACTAACCTGATTTAACTTGAAAAGATTACATTAAATTATGTTAAACAAACTTGTGACAGTAGTGTGTCTTTTAACACAACCCACTGACAATAATACTATACAGAATCATTTTACCATCTCATACCACGCAGGAGTTTAATTGAAGTCCAGTAAGGTCAGAGTGTAGTTCAGAATTGTACCCTTTAATGAATGCTAGAGCTCCACTTAGTCCTTTTTCTAACAACAACCTGGGTCAAATTTTCTGACCCAGTGTTCTGTCAAAACATCTGTTCCATAAACAGCCCAGCTGCTTTTTGAGTGTCGAATTCTGAGTCCAGTATCTGTTTCAAATTGGTTGACACAGACACAAAACGGAGCATAATGTATTCACATTTGTTTACATCTCTGGCAAGCGTTTAGCTTAATGGCTTTGAGCGACAAAACCTCGGATTTGCTTCTTTTTTGTTTTTTCCTCCTTTCTTTCTCTTTGACAGTTGGGGCTCCTGACGGCCAATCCTCGGGCCATAATGCTTCTGCCACTCACAACAGCGATTCTATTTGCTCTCATTTCCCGCTGTCGGCATGCCAGGGCCAATAAAGAGAATCGCATCAACCTGATGCTACGTGTTTCCCCGACATAAAGGAAACATCGCTAACCGACGCTGCGTCAGCTGGGAACAAAAGGACACGCCGAAGCTGTCAGATTTTATACGACAAGACATGAGAATACACGACAGGCTGTGGCATTTATGTTTGTGCAGTATCATGGAGTGGGTGTCGTGGAAACACATTTTCAGACAGTTTTACAGCGGCAGCAGTGGCAGTTTCTGACCCCACGTCTGCGTCACGTTAACGACGCACTGAGTCCACACAGTAAATATTTAACCGGTGCGGTTTGCTTACTTTATTATTAATTTAAAACGACACCAAAGTGGTTAATGGTTTGTCAGAATTGATGTTAAATCGGGAAACCTAAGGTTAAACTGAGTTTACCCAAAGGAACATATGGTGAGTTTTTTTTCCAAAGTAATATCTAATTTATTGTCTTTACTTCTCAGCAGCTGCTATATAAAGTCACAGAGCCATGCTTTATTACACCCTCTGAAATCCCACAGCCCTGTTTAATTCAACTTCTTTGTTTTTCACCTCACCTTCGTGTCCTGCTGATAGTTTTTTTTTTTTTTTTTTTCCCCTCCCAGAAAAATTCATACCCACTTTGCTAAAGATGTTTCAGAGCAGTCTCACCTGGGAAATAGTTTGGCCTTTCAAAGAAAAACTAGTGCAGGAGTGTAGGGGTGTGGGTGTGTGTGTGTGTCCCCTCTTCCCCACATTCGCCACACCACAGGATCATTTGCATAGTGTTCCCGAGAGCAGAGTGGGGTTCTGAATAGTCCGAGGTCCTGCTCAGTAAAGAATACGGTAAGTGAAGTGTGAAATAAAGCAGCAGATGGGGACCTTGTTCACTTGCGCTGGTGGAGAAGGCGATAAAACTGGGCCAGGGATCTTGTTGCTGTCATAGCCGAGGCACCAGGAGCACAAACAGAGCAAATATGAGAAATTTCTCTACAGCAAACAATTTAGACGGCAACTGAAATCTCAATAAAGGCACAGAAAAGAGGCTACATCACAACGACAGAGGCTCCAACCACAACGACAGAGGCTCCAACCACAACGACAGAGGCTCCAACCACAACGACAG
>CAEGAE010085850.1:0-10628 GCA_903067095.1 Girardinus metallicus | reverse complement strand
GAGTACCCGGAGAGAACCCACGCATGCACAGGGAGAACATGCAAACTCCGTGCAGAAAGACCCCGTGCCGGGAATCGAACCCAGAACCTTCTTGCTGCAAGGCGGCAACAGCTCTACCAACTGCGCCACTGTGCAGCCCATATATATATATATATATATATTTTTTTTTTTTTTTTTTTTCCCTATCGTTTTTTTTTTCAAAGCTCTTTGCCGCTCGGTTCGCTTCTGCTTCGGGCCGGCTCGCTGCCAGCCCACATTTCGGGCTGTCGCTTTAAGACGAGGGTAGTTTTGTGTTTCATTAATTCAATATACAGCGACGTGTTGGTGAAGAAACCTTATCAGAGCAGCAGCCACACGGAGCGGAGCGACACCGAGGATTAAAACCCCGTTAAAAATAAAAACTCGAGTTTATTTCAAACCGAGCGTGTTCTTAAGATGAAGACATCCTGAAGATGGGTTTAACGCGTTTGGAGAAATAAAATCATCGAAAGGAGGGGGGGGATTTTTCTTTTTTAATTATTATTTTTAATATTTGCCAGCAGCTGGAGTGAAACATCCGACTATAGGAGACGTACAGAAAACCGGGAGGCATGTCGTCTGAAAAACACGGTAAGACTGAGACGTATTTTCTCTCTTCTTCTTTTTTTTTTTTTTTTTTTTTGTCAGATTTGTTCACATTTTTGCTCCATCCCGAGCTGCTTGCTTCAGCGGGAGGATGCGCCGCTGTGTGGGTGCAGCATGAGGGGGAGAAAATCACCGCAGGGCCTCTAATTATCACTGTTAAAAGTGCCCCCGTCAGGGTAGTTTCGGGTCATTTCCACCCCGGCGACACGATTCCACCCGTATTTCATCACGAACCATCCACAATGTGGCGTTAAAATACATAAAACCTCAGTTTTAACCTCTCGTTTCCATCATTACGCAGAAGCTTACGTACGTCTCCCCAGACTGTTTGATGTGGGTGTCCTCTGCATGCGCGTGCCTTTACTTGCTCGTGCCTCCGCTAATTAATCAATAATAAATAAATAAATAATGACAGTAATGGCTGTGGGTCTGCAGCCATAGTTTCAGCTAATATCGAGAGCGCAGACGGAGCTTTGCATCCAGAATAAACTGGACTGAAAACTGGAGCTGATGCAGAGGAGGAGGGAAACAAAGGACGAGCAGCAGCAATAAAGAAATAAAACTATCTGTCTATTACATCATACGACTTACATCAAAACGGTTCTAGAAATTAATTTTAAGAAACGACTTTCTATTATGGCTAGTGATCGGGTCCTGGACATCCAAAGACACATAAAGACAGTTACAAAGTCGGTCTTCTATCATTTCTAAAGGATTAATAAGTTTTACATGTTTATTTAATCTATTTTTGGTTTTCTAGTGTAAATATATTAGTGTTTGAAATAAGACTAAACTAACTTAAACGTTACTTTTTAATAAGATATATGGAATATAAGTCAGCCATTCCTTAACATTGATGTTTAAAAGTTCTAATTCCACTGGCAGCTTATTTTACTTATTACTTGGGAAAAATGCCTTTAATCCTCCAGTGGAACTAGTACTTATTTTTTCACCTCTGTATGCGATGCTTTTCTTCGAGTCATGACTGTTTGGTTTAGTTTAGTTTAGTTTATTAAGGATCCACATTTAGCTGCAGCTGCTAATCGGCTCTTCCTACATCATGCGATTTACATAACTAAAACACTTTTTAGAGATTAAAAAAAAATTATTTTCTATTACAGCTAGAAACTGTAGTGATCAGGTCCTGAATATCCAAAGACACATAAAGGCAGTTACAAAGTCGGTCTTCCATCATTCCCAGGATTAAAAAACTAATATTCCTAGAAACTAATAGCTTAAATACATTTGGGTCTAGTTTCTAATCTACTAGTGCTTGAAATGAGACAAAACAAACTTACAAGTTACTTTTTAATAAGATATAGGAGCTTGTTTTAAGTCAGTCATTCCTTAACATTGATTTTTTTGAGAAGTTAGTTTCACTGTCAGATTCCTTCACTTATTACTTGGAAAAAATGCATTTTTGTAAGTGAAATAATCTGCTAGTGGGACTGGTAGTTATTTTTCCACTTATTTTAAAAAAACAGCCTTCTGTTACAGCTGGAAACTGTAGTGATCAAGTCCTGAACCTTCAGAGGAACATAAAGACAGTTACAAAGTCGGTCTTCTATCATTTCTAGGTCTAAAATACTAATGTGCCAGCAAAATTTATATATTTATTAATTTTATCTAATTTCTAGTATAAATACCCTGGCACTTGAAATAAGACAAAATGAACGTACAAGTTACTTTTAGTAAGACAGGAGCTTGTTTTAAGTCAATAATTTCTTAACTTTAAAAGAGGATTATTTCACTTGTAATATGGGAAACATTTTGGTTCCATGTCACACGATTTACTTCATTGAAACAGTTTTTAGACATAAATTTAAAAACAACAATCCATTACTAGAAACTAAAGTGACCAGGTAGCAAACCCGGGTGTAGTGATGAACCTTCAAAGACACATAAAAACGGTTACAGAGTCGGACTTCTGTCCTTACAAGAACGTTTCTGGGACTGAAGCACTAATGTCACAGCAAGACCTAGAGAAACTCTACGCTACTAGTTCCAGAATGTGGCAGATTAGTGAACTTATAAGAAGACATTTTTCTCATAAGTGAAATAATCTGCCAGTGGAACTATACATTTTAATCAATATTAGGAAATTGTTGACTTAGAACAAGCTCCTGAAAAATTACTTGTCAGTTATTTTTGTCTTATTTCAAGTGTACTGACATTTGCACTAGAAACTACTAATTACTTTGTAAGATTTTGTGTTTTCGCAGTGTGAAATATTTGGTTTGTCTCTCTCCGTCTCAAACTCAGTCAGATTAGATTATCGGTACGTTTGTAGTAATAACTACAAAAGCAGAAGCTTTAACTCTGTACTGCTTAACTGACTTTGTACAAAATTTAGATTTTCTAAAAAAGTACCTAGAGCAGCGGTGTCAAACTCATTTTGGTTTTGGGCCAAATCCAGGTCCTGAATGCTCTTAAAGGGCCAGAATGTGTTGAGAAAACCTGTTCACAAACTGTTAAAATATCAACGAATCCTTAAAATTAAGTAATATTGAACATCTTTTCAGTCCCGCCAGAATTTCGTGATACTTTTTGTGATTTTATCCAATAAAAATCAAAGTGTTGGTGGTTCTAATTTGGAAATATTTGCGCTTATTTATGACGGTAAATGTGACGTTTTATTACTCGCTGTACAGATTATGGATTATAATCTCACATCAATTAAAGCTGAGGCAGCTGTTTAGTACAAGTAAGAAAGTTTTTGACAATTTTTGAGAAAAATCTGCAATAAACTCCCAGTTTCTAGCTCAATTTGTTGATTTTGTGTGAATTTTCATGATAATTCTCAAGAAACTGGAGGGACTGATATAATTTGGCAGTAAACAAATGAAAACTGCATTGATTTGATTGATAACATGATATTTAAGCATATTTAGTGTTAGTGTAGAATCTAGAGGGCCACATAAAAAGCTATGGTGGGCCGGATTTGGCCCACGGGCCTCAAGTTTGACACATGAGACCTAGAGGAAACATTTTAGTCCCAAATTAAAAATGCAAAAATTTTGAAAAAATCAGTTGCAACACCCAGACATTTCCCTCAAATTGATCAAACTCACTTTAAGTATAGTTTGACAGAAATAGATCAACATATTATGATGTGTTTGCTATTTTATTTCATTCAATCAACATATTACCTCCCAAAATCAAGCTTCTTACTCCGCAAACAGTACTTGTTCCACTGGCAGATTATTTAACTTTTAACGTGGGAAAAATATATTGTTGTAAGTGAAATAATCTGCCAGTGGAATTATTACCCTTTTTAATAAGTTTATTAAGTTATTAGTGACTTAAAACAAGCTGATAATTTTTACTGAAAAGTTATTTGGAAGTTAGTTTTGTCTTATTTTTCCCCCTTTGAAAACCTACAGACAGTTCTGCCAGACATGTAGCATAATATCTTAATGCTTTGGTTGTAAGCAGGCTGACTTTCTTGTAATTGTTCAATGGAAATTGATATTGTCAGAATATTTTTTAACACTGTAGGTTGTTTTTCAGAATAAGTGAGGAAACAAGCAGCAGCAGTGTTCAATACATTTGTCGCACAAGCTCATGTTTTGTGGGTTGTTTCACTTGAACGCTGATGTCATGTGAGAAATGTTCCTGTAAGCCTTCAAATCTTCTGAGAAACATGGGAATGAAAACACCTCTGGTTGCTTTTGCAAATAAACTGCTTGTCCCGTCTGTAACCTTCTCTAGGACTCTTTGTGTTTCTGGTCCTTTTTGTGACGGGTGTTAAGGAAACATAGAGCGAGAGTCGTCGCTGCAAAAACACAAAATCTTACAAAGTATTTTTGGTCTAGTTTCTATTGCAAATATCTTAGTACACTTGAAATAAGACAAAACAAACTAAAAGGTAACTTTTTCAAAAATATAAGAGCTTGTTTGAAGACAATAATTCCTTAGTATTGACGAAAACATATTAGTTCCTGTCGGATTATATTCATTTATAATACGGGAAAAAATGTTTGCTATAAGTGAAATAATCTGCCAATGGAACAAGTATCTTTTTTAAATTTAATATTCAGGAATTAATGACTGAAAGCAAGCTCCTACACTGCAAAAAACACAAAATCTTATCAAGTATTTTGGTCTAGTTTCTAGCGCAAATATCTTACTGCACTTGAAATAAGACAAAACTCACAAGTAACTTTTTCAAGATTGTTTTAAGTCAATAATTCCTTAATACTGATGTAAAAGTATCAGTTCCACTGGCAGATTATTTTACTTAAAACATTTTTCTCATAAGTGAAACATAAAAGTATCAGTAGAACTGATACTTTTACATCAATATTAAGGAATTATTGACGTAAAACAATCCCTTATTTTGCTGAAATGTTACTTTAAAGATATAAGAGTTTGTTTTAAGTAATATTGAAAAAAAAGCCTTATTAGTGGATGTAGTACTTTTTAAAAAAAATCAACATTAAGGAATTATTTACTTAAATGACGCTCCTATATCTTTCTGAAAAGTTATTTGAAAGTTAGTTTTGTCTTATTTCAAATGTACTAAGATATTTGCAGTAGAAATAGAGCAAAAATACTTGTTAAGATTCTGTGTTTTTGCAGTGCAGCTGCTCGGTTCAACATCCAGCATCCACCTGTTTTCCCGCTCACTTCCTTCCTCCATGTACCTGTCAGGCAGTATTATCTCAGCCCCCCTTTATGCTGTGAAAACACGACACTCTATCAGTCATTTTCTGACAAACACAGAGAGAACTCACAGGTGGGAGAAAGCAGACGAGATTCTGCATGATGAAATGCCACATGTCTGACTGATGATAAACAGAGATGAAAAGGGTATTTGTTTCATCGTCTTCATTCTGAGGTGTGGAAATGTCGACTGCTGTCATCATTAATGCAGAGATGGAGCAGGTTGGAGAATATATAGCCTTCCTGCTCGATTCTCATCTTGCTTCACTGCTCTGTATTCGATTTCTCCCATTTACTTGGATTGCCTCCACTGGAAAAAAAAAAGAAAAAAAAAAGAATCTGAAAAGTAGTCGTGAACGTTTCTTTAGGCCATAACGTTTCTTTTTTGTGAAACTGAAAAAAGATGAAAGAGAAAAAAAATTAAACTGACAAAAAATATTTGAAACAAAAAAATAAATGTTAAACAGAAAAAGAATAATTTCAAATTGAAAAATATTTTTGAAATTGAAAAATGTTTGAAACTGAAATAGAAATTTGATACTAAAAAAATGTAAACCTGAAAAACTATTTTGAAACTGAAAGAGAAAAATTTTAAATTGAAAGAGAAATATCTGAGGAATGGTGTCAAAATTGCTTTTCAGTTTTATTTTTTGTGAACATTTCTTTCACATCTAATTAGGCCAGAATGGCCAGAATGTTTGCTCAGAAATGTTTTTGAAATCGAATAAAAAAATTTAACTGACAAAAATATTTGAAACTGAAAAATAATTTTGAGAAAAAAATGAATAATTTCAAATTGAACATTTTCGAAAATGAAAAAAAGTTTGAAACTGAAAAAGAAATATCTGAGAAACAGTGTCAAAATTTCTTTTTAGTTTTATTTTTTGTGAACATTTCTTTCACAACTAATTAGGCCATAATATTTGCTCTGAAATGTTTGTTTTGAAACAGAAAGAAGATTTGAAACACGATAAAAAAATTAACTGACAACAATATTGAAACTGAAAAATAATTTTGAGAAAAAAAGAGAATTATTTCAATTTGAAAAACATTTTTGAAAGTGAAAAAAAGTTTGAAACTGAGAAGAAATACCTGAGAAATAGTGTCAAAATTGCTTTTCAGTTTTATTTTCCCAATTTCGAAATTATTTTTTAGTTTCAAATCTTTTTTTTTCAGTTTTAAAAGTTTACTTTTCTGTTTCAAATATTTATTTCCAGTTTCAAAACTAACTAACATTTTTGTGGAAACTTTGTGGCACCAATTTAGCTCTATATAACATTTAGTCGAGCTGCGTTCAGCATGACGTCACATCGTGTCTGTTAACCGTCGCTCTCCCCCTCTCAGGACTCGACGACTCCGGCCGTCAGACCATGCAGCCGCCCCCGTACCTACCTGGCCCCCCGGATCCCAACATGCAGCAGCATCCCAACATGGCCGCCGTGCCGGGCGCCCAGCCCGGTTATCCCGCTCCGCCGCCGCCTGCGGGCTCCGAGGGATACCTCCAAGAAACGACGTTCCACTTCGGGGCGCAGGGCGCCGCGCAGGGCGGCTACACGGTGCAGACCCAGGGCCCCGGAGGCGCCATGCAGCACCCGCCGGTGGGGTACATCCACCCGGGCTACCCGCTGCAGCTGCAGCCATGCACCGCTTACGTTCCCGTCTATCCCATGGCGTCGGTGAGTCACAGACCGACTCCGAAACTCTCACAGATTTATTTTTTCTAACTTTTTTTTTTTTTATCTATAAACTTCAGGATTAGTGGTTCCATATTGAGGCGGTTTCATGTTGCGTTTATTTATTTTTAGGTTAAAATCTTGATTTTTAAGTCAACTTTTGCCTATTCTAACTAGTTTTGGGTGAATCTTATTTGAATATCCTTTACAAGTTTTATTTTTATCAACATTTAGTTTGTGGAATCTCCTGCTAATTTTTTGTCATCATCGTCATCATCATCAATGTTTTTGGTACAAAATCACTAACGTTTTAGATATAAAGGTGAAAAGTTCACCGATTGCAAAAACAAGTAAGCAAAAATGGTTCCTCCATGTTTGTGTAATATCGAAGTTCATCTGATTTCCAAAGTTTTCATTTAATTTCATTTTTAATCCATTTTATCAGGAAAAGATAAATATTTCAGAATAAATTCAGGAGAGAAATTTTAGCGTTGGACAGATTTAGATACAGAGCCAGAACAATTCACAAACTGACAAGAAGGAACATAACATTTTGTTATACTTTAGTTCACTTTGTCCATGCTGTAAAACGTAAAATACCATCATAATATATCATTAGTAACATTTATAAATTATATTATGTAATTAGCAGACTGCCTTTTTTAGTTCATTTGTATTGTTTTTATCTCCAAAGTACAACAGAGTATTAGGGCCATGTTAAAAAAAAATAAAAAATTAATTACAAGAATGAAGTCATAAAATTACAAGAATAAACTGGTACAAGAATAAAGTTGTAGTATTAAGAGAATAAAGTGTTAATATTAAGACTTTATTCTCAAATTTTTATTTTTTATTTTATATTTTTTTCTTAATATGGCACTAATATTCTGTCGTACCAAAGAATGTCTTCAGTCAGAGGCTCCTTCAAAGTCACTGTGCTACAGACCGCTACAGGAGATCTTTCCTGCTAGCAGCTACAACTATCTACAAAAACTCTTTGAAGAATTTTAATTGTTATGAGTTACAACAACATTTAGTTTTCCTTTTGGCATCAATAAAGTATTTTTGAATTAGGATTTGAATTTAATTTGAAAAGTTTGGGAAGTTACCTTGAAAATCCTTGAAAAGTGCTTGAATTCTCCAATGGGAAAGGTGTGCCATCGCTGCTTTAAGCTTCAGTTTTAATCATCTAACCGCTCGATGTTCCGGTCCGCTCAGGGTCAGCCCTACATGCCAGCAGCAGGAAGCCACCCGGGGGTCCCCCCAGGCCAGATCCACCCCATGCAGATGCCCCCCAGCATCACCCTGATGGACCGCCGGCCGCCCCACGACTACCTGCCCATTGCCGTGCTAACCACCGTGTGCTGCTTCTGGCCTACAGGCATCATCGCCATCATCAAGGCAGTGAAGGTAAAACTCATTTATTATTGTACCTTTGTGTCAGAGTAATCAGATTTAGGGAAAGGATACTTTAGCGTTTTGGATAATTTAACACATCTCTGACTTTGTGGGAACAACTTGAGGCACAAAGTAAGGCTTGGAAAATATTGTCTGGCCTTTGACTTCACAGTATGTCTGTGGAGTCTTTAAAATGTTTAAACTCATGTGTTTAAAATGAAGGCCTTAAAATGTCTCAAAATGTAATTTGTAACCTGTTAAAGGAAGCTTAATAGGTCAAGATCTGTTAAGATCAATCTACTTTCTGTGAGGATGCCCTAAATCACTCATTCGATTCCTATTAAACACAAGCGTCAAACTCGAGGCCCATGGGCCAAATCCGGCCCGCCGTAGAGTTTTATGTGGCCCTCTACATTCTAGAGTAAACATTAAGTCTGTTTAAATATAATGTAATCAATCAAATCAATGCAGTTTTTATCTGCTTAGTACAAAATTATATCAATCAGTCCCTTCAGAATTATAATGGAAATTCATGCAAAATCAACAAATACATGCACTTTTTTGCGCTAACACAGTTTATTGCAGATTTTTATCAAAAATTATCAAAAACTTTCTTACTTGTACTAAACAGCTGCCTCAGCCTTAACTGATGTCAGATTATAGATCTGTACGCTGAGTAATAAAAAGCCATAAATAAGCGTAAATATCACTAATATTTCCAAATTGGTACCACAAACACCGCCCCAAAGTGATTTTTATTGCAAAAAAAAATCACAAAAACAATCGCAAAATTATGGAGGTACTGGAAAGATGTTCAACATTATCTAATTTTAAGAATGTATTAATATATTTCACGGGGTTTATCAATACATTCTGGCACAACCGGCCCTTTGAGAGCATTTATGATCTTAATTTGGCCCAAAACAAAAATGAGTTTGACACCTCTGCCATAAAACCATCCAAACGTTGGGGAACTCAGCAAAACAAAATACATAAAGTGTCGGGAGCAGCATAAGGTGGGAAGCTGATTCAGTCAGAGCTGTGTACCAGAGGTTTTCCATGCAGGACGCGGTGATCAAAGCTCCTTGCGGTGGCTCTCCTCACACTTAACGAGTCCTGTTGTTCCATCTGTGTGACGGTAAACCGGGCTGACCAACATGCACTCAACATGCCACGTTACATAACCGCACCACTGTCAGTGCAACGGGACAGAATGGATTTCGTCCTCCGGGCCCGCTCAGCTGGCTGTGAGCTGAGCGGAGCTGACAGGCCGTGGAGGCGCCGGTCCGAGCGGTACAGTATGTGTGGCTGCTGCTCAGCCCCGGCGGCATGGGCGGGCACACGGTCAGCCGTGCCCGCCCTGACCTCGAAGCTGTTTAATTTATTTATTTATCTTTTTCTAACCTTCTGTTATTATTATTTTTTTTTAAAATCTCGATTTGATACAGAAAGGGCGCCCGCTCTTCCCGTACCCGTTCCCCGCATTTTTTGCCCCCCAGCCGTTACAACTGCTTAATCCGTTGTTAACGTGTCGTAACGTGTTTTTCCGAGCCGCCTTTAAATGCAACATGAGCGGTTAAGACGCTAGCTGCGGCGGGTTAGCAGCCAACCGAGACATTTTGCTGTGCAGAGCTGAACGTCGGTGTGTTAGAAATTAAAATCATGACAGAAAACCAGTAAAAGGCAAATAACCTTTGCACAGTTTCCTCTAAACAAACCGAGTAGGTAGAGTAATAAGCTGTTAGCTAGTTAATCCATGACAATACATGTTAAGCTAGTTAGCAAGAACAGGCTACTAATTTTGCTATCTATCTCCAGCGGTGGGTGGTTGAGTAACTTTTGGGGGAGAGAAAAGTTTTACTGCACTGTACTTTTTACTTTTAGTAATAGTAATAGTGACATTATTCTTTCTACTAACACTACTACTAATAGTTTTGCATTTAAAATACAAAGTGCTTTGTTCATGTACATCTTCAATATTTTGTTTTCATTAAAATCATAAAATCAAATTCAGTTTTTCTTCATTTAAAACTATTATTACACTATTTCATACGGTGGCCCTGAGGTGCAAAGCACTTCAACATTAACGAAGCACAATTACAAATTACGAAAGCACTACAACATTAACGAAAACACTACAACATTAACGAAAGCACTACAACATTAACGAAAACACTACAACATTAACGAAAACACTACAACATTAACGAAAGCACTACAACATTAACGAAAGCACTACAACATTAACGAAAGCACTACAACATTAAC
>CAEGAE010085838.1:0-16297 GCA_903067095.1 Girardinus metallicus | reverse complement strand
ACCAGGGGGCGAGGTAATGTTTTGGTGAGGAAGGATAGGAGTCGTTTGTTTTTGGTGTGTGTGTTTTTGTTTTTTGTTTTTTTGTGGGGGGGGGGGGGGGGGGTGTGGCTGGTTTTTTCTATAATTTTTATGGCTGCAATTAACAACTATTTTACTAATCAATTATTTTATTGTTTATTCTGACAATTAAATTGGATAAAAAATAGTAATTACAGACAATATTAAAAACACAAATAAACAAATAATTCAATTCATTTTTTTAAATAAGAAAAACTAAAAGTTCCTTTTAGTTCTGGGTAGAAGAACATATTTACAGAAAAAGGCATTTTTTATTTTAATTGCAAAACGTATAGATTTTTTTGTTCAGTTTTGTTATTCTTTGAGAAAATGACTTATTTCTTTGTAAGAGTCTATTTACTCCATTTAACAATTAATCGATTACTAAATTAGTTCACAATCATTTCAGTTATCATCCATCCATTTTCATTACACCCTTGTCCCTTAGTGGAGTCGGGAGGTGCTGGTGCCCATCTCCAGCCACGTTCCGGGTGAGAGGAGGGGTCACCCTGGACAGGGCAACACAGAGACAGGCAGGACAAACAACCACACACTCACACCTAGGGACAATTTGGAGAGGCCAATTAACCTGACAGTCATGTTTTTGGACTGTGGGAGGAAGCCGGAGAACCCGGAGAGAACCCACGCATACACAGGGAGAACATGCAAACTCCGTGCAGAAAGACCCCGGGCCGGGAATCGAACCCAGAACCTTCTTGCTCTACCAACTGCGCCACTGTGCAGCCATTTCAGTTGTCAACTCATCACAATTGATCATATTAATCATTTCACCACTAATGGTATTTTACACCAATATAAAGAGAGAAAGAAAAAAAATCATGTTACATACTTTAGTCATGTTTCCTAACCACAACCTTCAACAACTGCAGAGGATCGTCTTCCTTTATTTTGCACAAATAAACTAAATTCCAGTATTGTTTACATGTTATTACTGATTCACTAAAAATAGATGCATCACCTGCTGGTCTCCCACGGTTACAGCATTACACACCTGAATGTTAATCTGGGTCCTTTGAGAATTTCCGGAGTCCACTTCAATTTCCAAGCTGAAAAACAGAAAATCCCAGATTACACAGGAGGTTTAGATCTTAGAAATGTTACATATCAAGTATTGAGAACCTGCTGAAGACATTAACCTGTTGAGCAACAACTAGCCCACTAGTTACCAGTCAGGTTAGCTCACAGTGATGTGGCTTCACTTCTTACTCTGAATTAATGGTCATCTCTATCTGCTGCTGAGCCGCTCCACATCCACTGATCCCCTCCAGCTTTTCCAAACTGCCGCTCCAAGCCTCCTGCTGACTGGTTCCCAGCTGGCCATCACCTGTCAGCTCACCAGCTGCAGCAGCAGCAGCGCCCTGCCACACCAAGAAACAGATGAAGCCCAGTCAAGTCAGCGGCCATTTTGCAGCTTCAGAGCAGCCTGGCATCTGTTTTCATGTGGCTACACACATTTGTTTGTCACAGCAGGATTCTGCGACCGTGCAAATATTTTGAACGGAACTTCAGGCACGAGTTGCTCTACTAAATGAACTGAATAACGTAATGGATTTGATTAAATGAAAACACTATCTGGTAAGGCCATCATGACAAGAAAGATACAAAGACAGTAGAGAGAAAAATGTGCGTCTGGAACTAGAAAAATGTACGGAGGCCCAGAAAGGCAAAAACAAAAAACAAAGAAAAACGAGTCGTTTCAAGGCCTGTTTTCAGGTTTGACCAAATTTTCTTTTACTTATAATTTTAGAAGTTATTTGAAAGTAAAAAAAAATAAATAATTATTTTAAGTTTTTTTTTTAATTATTTTATTCTGTTGGTAGATTTTTTTTTTATCCCTGCACAAAAATATTGGAATATCACAAATTTGACTGATTTTGCCTTTAAGACTTTCTGACTATAAAAAAAAAATATTATTCTTTTATTTCTACAGCAAACAACTGACAAAAGGGAAAAAATGTTTTTCCAAAATAAAAAAAAGTTAACAAGATTTTTTTGGTTTTTGGATGAGAAAAACAAGAACAATCTAAAAATCAGATGGAAAAATTTCTTCTTAGCTAAAAATAAATAACACTTAGAGAAAAACCTTCCTCACTTCACTACCTTTGGCTGTTTGCTGTAGAAATAAACAGAAGTAAAAAAAATTTTTTTTTTCTTACAAACTTTCGACTTATTGGGGTAAGAAATATCCTCGTTTATTCTAGAAAATATCTGAGATTAATCTCAAAATTTCAGAGGTATTTTGGCAGAATTGTGCTCATTTTTTTCTCTCTACAATGTTTCAAACGTCGTCGTACAAGTGGTCAATTTTTGCACACAATTTTTTTGTTTTCCTCAGGAGAAAAAAGCACCAGGAAGAAAAAAAATCCCCAAAATTTAGAACATTTGAATCTAGAATATTTCAAACTAAAGTTGTGGGAACAAAAATATGGTCAGACTAAAAAATGGGTCTTCAAAATATTTTTTCCTAAGAAATGTCAAGAATCAGGACAATTTTCAAAACATTTCAAAGATCAAGTGAGATTCTGTAAGGCAAAGATAGCTTTTTTTTCTTTCTTAATAAAGTCTTTATTAGAAAACTGCTTTTTATATTCACTCTGGTTCTCTTTGTTATGAAAATTCTTTTGGTGAAACATTTTAGTGTAAAAAAAACCAAACAAAACAAAAACATATTTTTAAGTGGATCAAACATTTTTATAGAACTTTAATGATGAAAGCATCATAGTCAATAGATTAACAGATGAAATCAAACTAATTCAAGGTAGAAAGTGGAAGTGTTGTGGAGGTGTGGCTCTGTGCAGATAACCTGAAAGTAGTCATGTGTAAATGTGTCTTACATTCGTGACGGTTTTTCTCTTGGGGCTTTCCTCCTCAGACGAGATGTAGATCAAACCCTGGACCTCCGTCCTGGCAGCTGCAGCCTGACCCGCTGTCACAGAACCAGAGAACACACCCAGAGCCGGGTCAGGTCAGCTGCTCCGCCTGTCAGCCAGCACACCAACACACACCTGCTACCGACAGACCTGCTAAATAGCTTGTGTTTAGGTTATTTTAGCAGAAAAATGTTTGTTTCCATTTATGCAAAAACACTTAAACTAAAAAAAATAAAATCTTGCTACATTTGGACATATATGTTTGGTGATTCGTTCACCTTAAAGTTGACATGAAAAGTCTCTCAGTCCTTTCAGACTGCATGGTTTGTATGGAAGAAAACAAAAATCATTTCAGAACTTGTTCCTCATACGAAACGTAGAACCTGCAGAACTCAGTGGAAACCAAACTGAAATCATTCAGGAGGAAGAAACAGATCAACTCTGCTTGACCTCCTATCACCTCTTATAACTGGGGATTGTTCAGCCACAGCATCTGATCACTTATTCTCTAAGAGACTGACGTTTGCCTTTGAATTTTGGAGGTCAGAGGTCACATTAAAAGGTGCAAAAAGTTCAGAAATTATTTATGATGCTTCTCATTACTGATATTCGGAAACACTGTGTTCCAAATGGGTATTAAGACTTTTAAAGTTGCATAAAAGCATCAAAAACTGAGCAGAAAAAATGAGTATGTTCAACTGCTTATTTATCTTGTAATGTTTTTTTGTTTTTTTTGTAACAATACAAACCAACTGCAGCACTGATGAATAAATTTAACCTTTCAAAAGTTCAAACTGTCTGCTTCCTTGGGCCGACCTATAACAGTATGAAGGACAAAACACTGACTGAGTATTTGTGCCTCCATTCACTTCGGAATTCTCAGCTGAAATATGTTTTACAAAACTAAATTTGCTGCCTGCCTTATTTGGCTTAAAGCTAAAAGAAAACCAGAAGAAATTTTACTTGTCACTGCAACCTTTTCTTCACAGAAACATTAAAGAGACACTGCAGCCATAAAGGTCCCATTAGATCTCACAGTTTGATTCAAATGATGTAATCTACAGTAGTAAAGCTGCTTTTAGACCCTGATTTATGGATAATAAAATGTGTGTTCAGACCTGCTGATGGAGGCAGAACTGACTGGTTTTCATCGCGACTCCTCAACCGTTTTTTCTTCTTCTCCAGGTCTCCTTTGGAGCGTTTTGCTTTCTGCAGAAAAATACATGCCGTGATCGTCACCAGAGCAAAAAATAAAAAAAAAATTCCATACACAGCCAGCTGGTTTGTGAAAATAAAAAAAGAAATAAAATAACAAAAATAAATATTCCGTCGTTGGTTGGAGACCCGTTTCCTGACAACCGTTTCAACAACTGCAGGGGGTCTTTCCACTCTAAATCTAAATACTGGTATTATTATTATTTTTTTTTAATTCACCAATTAGTGCACACAAAACAAACATTACTCTGTATTAATGCTAGCTGTGCTAATCCTAATAATTGCAAACTTAAGGTCCTAAAGCTGCAGTATGTAACTTTTACAGAAATGTTTTTTCCCATGTTTGTTAAAACTGTCACCATGTTGTGACAGTTTGTGATGAGTCAGATAATCTGTGAAAAGAATGCTAGAAATGTCACTGTAATAATGCGATTACTGCAGAGCTGTGTAGCACCTACTGCGCTCCGTCACAGATATTCGCCTCTGGTCCAACAATAAATAAATCGACCAATGTCATCAGTCAAATATATTCTCGTCCGCTATGTCAATTCATTTTTAGGAGGGAAAACAATTATCTTGTGATATGGCACATTTATGTTATGGTTGGACGAAAGAATTGAGCAGGAAAATATAGTTTTTGAACATTCTTACTCTTAAATTACCATCACAAAAAGGAAATCAGTAATAAAACCTTTGATCGGTGCATCACACCTTTTTTTTTTTTAAACCAGAATCTAAATCTGCTCATCACAGAATGATGTAACTTTTACTTCCTCAGCTGACCAGCTTGTTCCTGTCCAATTCATCCATCTGGGGGCAAATCATATTGACTGAACTAAGAACTTCATGTGTTTTAATGAGAGAAAAAATAAACTTTCAAAATGAGAACATTGCGTTGGTCTGTAATCACCTGATTCTTCTCGTCCTCGCTGTCAGACTCCCTGAAGTCGGACGAGTCCTCCGTCTCGCTGCTGGACACTAAGTCCACCACTTCGTCCACAAACACGACGTTCAGGTCCATGGGGTCAAAGGCAAACTCCTCTTTAGGGTCGTGACAGTCCGGCGTGGGCTCAGGCTGGGGGGATCGTGCCGGAGGTGAAGGCCCCCTGTGAGCGGCCGTCTGGACGGTCAGCAGGGTTTGTGGTGAATTGCCGTGGCACTTGACTGCAATGTCCTTTTTTTCACACACCAGGGGGACCGGGAGGACCGGGGGGACCGGGGGGACCGGGGGGGTGTAGTTCACAGGTTGGCTGGGGCCCTGGAGCCGTATGAGGCCACGTTCTGATCCCACCATTTGGGTGGGGGGCAGGAAAGGGAGCTGGATAAAGATGGGGTCCTTGACCGGGTGGGGGGGGACGATTCTAAACGTGCAGGTGTTCTGTGGGGACAGAAAAACAGATGGCGGCACGGGGGGGTTGGAGGAGGAAGACGAGGCTCCTGGGGATGGTGAAGGTAAAACCACAGAGGATGAAGAGGACAGGTTGGTCAGAGCTGGCTTCTTCACCGCGGCTACAGGAGGCAGCTGGGCGCAGGAAGCAGAACGGCCTGAGGAAGAGGAGGAGGAAGAAGATGGGAAAAACTTCACTGGGCTAAAACATATTACTTTACACTGAAATCTATTCCAGAACCATCTCAGTGGCCATGAAGATTGACTATCTTGTTCACATTTCCTTTCATTAGTAGCAAATTGTCCAGACTGAATCTGGTACGGTTTGGGTTCAGGATGAAGACAACTTCTTATTTGCGCTCATAGAGTGATGCTAACCGTACCGAACCAAATAATAAATGGACTTAACTAAATAGATCTTTACTAATACAATAAACAATATTTTGTTTTCAGCCCTGTCAGGGTTTCAACACTCACTTCCTCCATGAACGGTTGCTGGAGGATTGCCAGGCCTTGGCAGGTGGGAGGTAATCAGCTGGACCAAGGCTCCGTCAGGTTTTCGGTAATACTGGACACCCGCTGATGACCGGACTGGCTTCAGGACCAACCTTTGGCCTGGGAACTGAGTGATCCGGGGCGGGAGCAAATTAACCACCTTAGGAGGATTTGGAAGCTGAATGAGCAGCGGCTGGGGGTCCGTAGGTGTCGTCGAGTTCTGAGGTGGGTTTGGAGGTCCAACCACCAAGTTTTGTGGCTCGGAGTCTAGATGTACATGAAACAACAGACGGCTGATTAAAGATTTGGAAAAGACAACAAAGTTATTTTCTCAGTATGTGGGCTATGTGTCGACTGGAGCCCCCCAGGCCCCACAGAGATTTCCGTAGGGGGGTTGTCACCTCGTTTTATTTTTTAAAAGTTTAATCAATATTCTTATATTGGTTACTTGTTCATTTAAGTATTTGTAACTTTCAGGGCCCTACATGAAAAAGCTCCTCTCCATTTTACTGAATTGTTACAACTCCATGGTCTAACTGGGTTCAGGTGGTCTGACCTCTGCTCTGTCCTCACTGCTGGACCTCCTCTATGGAACAGGCTTCCTCTGCTTTCACATTGTTGAAGCTGAAGACATTCAAATGAGCTTTTTCTTAAGATCCTAACAAATATTAACTTATTTGTTTTTAAAAACTTGTATCATTAGATTTGCTCCTTGTCTTTTCACATAATGCCTTAATTCAATGTTTATACATTCCTTCATTGTCTCCATTAGAAATATATAAAGTGAGAACATTTTTAAAACTGTCGCACTTCCTTCGCATTTTTTATTTAAGCAGTATTGAATGTATTCAACAGAAAACGCACGTCTTATTTCAAATGGGAAAAGCAAATCCAATTTTTTTCAATTTATAAATGATTATATGTGCATTTCTAAATACAATAACCCTATTTATTCCTACGTAAGCAGTTAAGACAAAACAATACATTTCCTTAAAGACGAGAGGGGTATTTTTAATCATTTCTTTATGACTTATTTTATTTGAATAAAGCTAAATGACTACAGATATCTTAAATGCCTCTAAAATTTGCATTTTAGTCAAAACACTGATTAAAACTAAATTAAAGGTAAAGTTGCAACAGTAACGCTGCAACTCATTGCATATACAACCTATTGAAAGAGGAGAGAACAATGATTTAAAGTTAACAGTTATTGCAAAAATAATCCAACAATAGCATCTTATTCTACACAGAGTGACGTTAACCCTGCTGAGTGAAGGGCACTAATATTACACCATATTAATACCCTAAATTGATATTTTGACAGAATTCAACAAATCCTCGTCGTGTTTCAACACTCACTTCCTCCATGAACGGTTGCTGATGGATTACCAGGCCTAAGCTGGCTGGTGGGAATCAGCTGGACCAAGGCTCCGTCAGGTTTTCGGTAATACTGGATACCCGCTGATGACCGCACTGGCTTCAGGACCATCCTTTGAGCTGGGAACCGAGTGATCCGGGGCGGGAGCAAAGGAGCAGCCACATTAGGAGGATTTGGAACCTGAATCAGCAGCGGCTGAGGAGGGGTCGAGTTCTGAGGTGGGTTTGGAGGTCCGACAACCAAGTTCTGTGGCTCAGAGTCTAGACGTACATGACATAACAGGCGGTTGATTCAAAGGTTTAGAAAACACACCACAGTTCTTAGAAACCTAAGTTTAAGAAATGTTTATAAATGAATTTTGTTAGTGAAAACTTTTTGATCACCTGACCGTTTTATTGTGTTTAAGACCAAAACTGAATGGGAAAGAGTTCAGAGTGACAGATAAGATGCAACAGTATTAACATTTCTTGATATAATTTCTGTTGGTAAATTTTTCACAATTAAAATATTATTTAATACATTAATATTGTAACTATTATTAATAATAGCATTATTCATAATTTCATTATCCAATTATGCTTATTTGCAGTGCAGTGTGCAGTATATATAGTTAGGGCTCTTACTGTGAAAGTCTGAGGGAAGTGTTCTTACTTCCTTTTCTAACTTTACACTATAAAATAAACATTTGTCAAACTGCATCAGGCTTGAATTATTATTTTTGGCAGCTGCGATACTCAGACAACACTAACAGTTGGTAACTAGTTCAACAAACCAGATCGTCCTGAAAACAATAAGGGAAGTTAGCTTTAGCATTAGCTACTAGCAACTGCTGCCCTGGGTGTGTAATGAGGACCGGATGGTCGTCAACAAGCCGTTCTTTTGATAGCCTACTGCTAGATTTATCATGTGTCTGAAATGATGTGATTGGGAAATTATAAAGACACACGTTTGAAATATTAGGATAGAAAAACTACATTTTCCTATTAGTATAAATTAAAACCATTCTGAGCAAATGCATAGTACTCTACTGTATATAATGTGCTTTATGGGTGATTCCAGAGTTCCGAGGCTTTAGCTGCTTGAAATTTTAATATTTTAATATTTAGTTTTAATCCTTTACAATGTTATACTGCCCTAAAGAATACGCAAGACTTTATAGATGTACATTTATACTTTCTACAATTTCATTGGAAAGACTCTCTGAATATTCACTCTATGCAGCTAGATATATGTGCTTACCAGCTGAAGGGGTGGGAAGGGGGGTGGGAAGAGTGGGCTGAGTGGCTGGTGGCTGTGACTGGACCACGGCTGGGGCAACAGTGGAGGCTGCAGGAGCAGGTGGGACACAGCAAGCTGAAGAGGTGACAGGGGGTAAACTCTGAAGATTGCAAGACGGCTCGGACGATGAAGAAGACTGTTGCTGCTTTGTAGAGCCCACTCTGCCCGTTAGATAAGCTGCCAGACGATTGGCAGGATGAAGCGCCCCCATCCTGCCCAACTTGATCTTTGCTAAAGGGTATTGCTTCCCATTGACCTGCACGACCACAGAACACAAGAGAATACAAAGTAACACACTGGAAATCTGCTTCTACACCAGCAGAAGAGCGAAAAAAAACAGAGAACAGATAAACCACAGTGTTATCTGTGCTAAGATGGACCCCAGACAGATAAAAACAGCAATGTGACGAGATTCCCCCCTCAGCCAAGCTGCATGATAGAACAACCAAAACGTTCTGGCAGACATCATTCTTCAGATCAACCTTTGACAGATGGCGACTGTTTTGTTAATATAGTGTGAGTTAGCTAGAAAAGATGAAGCTATGAAGTGAAGTCATTACAAGACTTATTAGAAAACCATGTTGCAAGGTAACCAGAACCAGGAATGTCACTTAGTATAAAGGCAGAAGAAACAAAGTGATGAGCTTTTACCTGTATCACATCTTCCGATCCTCCTGGCTTTTTCTTATTGGCTGAGAGAAAGCCAGAAGGTGATACTCCCACCAGTAAAGGGAAAGGCAGAGACATGCCAGTCCTCCTCTTCTTATCTGAATTTGACCTTTCTGTGCTTCTTTTCAGCTCATGTCTAGCCTTATAACGTCTCAAGCCTTCTCCATCCTTCTCCATATAATCTTCCCTTCCTTCTTTCTGGCAGTCATCTATAGACTCCACCCCCTTTTGGAAGTCCTTTGTAGACTCTGTCTTCTTTTGGAAGTCCTTTGTAGACTCTGCCTTCTTCTGGAAGTCCTTTGTAGACTCTGCCTTCTTCTGGAAGTCCTTTGTAGACTCTGCCTTCTTCTGGAAGTCCTTTGTAGACTCTGCCTTCTTCTGGAAGTCCTTTGTAGACTCTGCCTTCTTCTGGAAGTCCTTTGTAGACTCTGCCTTCTTCTGGAAGTCCTTTGTAGACTCCACCTCTTTTTGGAACCCCTTTATGGACTCCACCTCGTTTAGATGGTTCTTCGTAGGTGTCGCCTCCTTCTGAAAGTCTTCCATAGCCTCCACTTCCACCTTTAACTTCTTCTGCCAGTCCTTCATAAGCTCCTTCTTCTCCATCACCTCTTTCTGGCATTGCTCCAAAGGATCCACTTCCACCTTTAACTTCTTCTGCCAGTCTTCCATGGGCTTGTCCTTCACCATCACCTCCATCTGGCAGTCCTCCATGAGCTCTTCCTCCTCCTCCATCACCTCCTTCTGCCAGTCTTCCACAGACTCTATGGACACAGAGTCTGTGGAAGACTGATTCATCACGTTCTTCGAGCTATTAGGAGCCCTCTCATTTTTTGAAATCAAATCAGAGCAGTTGTCCTAAAACACAAAACATGTTGGGTAAGGCCCAGGACACGATATAACAAGGAAATCAAACGATTCCGTTTAACTAAAACTACAGTAAAAACAAAAGGACGCATAACATGTCACCAGCAACCACTACAAAATGGAAGAACAGTCACTTCTGAGTGGCATACAGTTTGAAGCTACAAACTGGAAAATTCAAAGTTTCTCTTAATATGAAAATACAACCCTTTTCCATTTATGCATGGACGTTGACGTGTCCTGGAAGTGGCTAAGATGGCTGGAAATATCAATGATGATGTTAATGATTACAACTTATTTTAATATTTGGAAATAAATTTTCGTACTATACCCGCATGGGAAAAGCTGAGTCTACCAAATTATTCCGTGCGATCTCCCAACACAAGCCACTGAATCAGGCCTGAGCACAGCTTTCCAATAAGGCTGAGGTCTGGACTTAAACTAGGTCATTGCATTGCCAGTTTGGGATCACTGACCAGTCACTGACTCAGTTTGGACAAGGACTGCTGAACAGATGGCTTCATGTTTGACTCTAAAATATCTTGGTTTACAGACAAGTTTATGGTCGATTTAATGACTGTAAGGTGCCAAGGCTTGGTGATGCCAAACAAGCCCACATCATCACCCTTCCACAACTGTGCTTGACACTGACATGATGTATTTGGGCTAATAAAGTCCCTGTTTTTTTTTTATCCACCATACAAGGGATGGACAATAGAGTTGGGCATTTATCGTTATTATTAAAAAAAAATTCTCATGCTGAAAACTGCGAGTCATTGTGACACCAATAAATTCCTATTAATGATTTTTGAAAAGTGCAAAAAATTAGCTGTATTATCAGGATTGTTATTTCTATGATCTTGTTCAAGTTGACATATAAGATTCTGTTGCTTACAAATAGCATTCCAGATATGGACCAACATTTAACTTGTTCTTCACCTGTCTGTGTTGAGCTGCTGGTTTGATGCCTTCGTTCCTTCCATGAGTCACTGGTTTTTTGGCTGGTGCCTTTTTCCTGTCCAGAACGGGTGTGGAGATCTGGACCTTATACTCGATGCACCTGTTTCCGCTAGTTTCATCCACCGTCTCGTCGATCGGAGTGATGAGGTAGTTTTTGATCCAGAAAGGTCTGTCCAGTTGATCCTGAGCCATTGCCTCACACAACTTCTTCAACACGTAGCTGCGGTCGCTGTCGCTCACCCACTTGCAGTCGGCCAGGATCATGAGGCGTTTCGATGGTTTAGATCGGAGTGCTTCTGAAGAACTCGGAGGGCTAGCGCTGGGTGATTCGCCTGCATCTGCTGCTGAAGAATAAGAAAAGCTCTCCATTATGCTCAGGACATGAATCTGAAAATACAACTAGCACTAAAAGCTGATGGGAAAACATCCACCACGATGGGTTGGGCATGAACTTACCAGAAGGAGGTCTGGATGTGGTAACATTAGTCTGTGTAGGGGTTTGTTCTCCATGTTTGTGGAGTCCTGCAGCTTTATGCCTGGATGACATCAACTGTTTGGATTCTTCCTCCTGTTGGGTAAATATTGGACTACAGGTCAAATGGTCCAGGAATGGGTCAAGAGCAATTCAGATACGAGTCTGTCTTTTTGGTGCAAAAGCTTAGTCATATCCTTACAGAATGCTATTGTATAAAAACAATTCCAAGACAGATACTCCTCATGTTCTTCACTCCCGATGTGGTTTAGTTTCTACTCACAATGCATTGCTGTGGAATGACACTAAACAGGGTAAAATCTACTGATGTCCTGAGTCTTTTCTGACCAAAGCTCTAACGAGGTCAATTAGGCCAAATCAGGACCAGAGTTAGCAAAACTCGATAAAAACCATGAGTGAAAGGTTGGTTCCTGAAGCACAAACCGTCCAGGTAGGTGTGCAATAACAAATCTGATTCTGATGAGGGTGATGTACTGTGTTGCAACACATGTTGGGTGTCAACATGACTGAATTTAGCATTTGCTTCCTCCAAATCCAATGTTGGTGTAGCTCTTTAGCATTAGAAGAACTAATGTTTATGATTAGTGCTGCAGGGCCAGTGCTTTAGAGTTATTGCTTTAGGGCTGGTGGTCCCCACCTCTGATCTGAGCATCATTACATTCTGTTTCTGCGTCTTCCTGATGAAACTTCGAACTCTGGCACAGCTGCTGCGATATTTCCTTCTCACCTGGACAGACTTTTAAAAAAATCACAACATTCACTTGAGCCCATATCTGCCCCCTTTACTCGTATTGTGTAGGTATCAATGCTGTAAAGACTAATTACAGGTGGCTGAAGACAGGAGGCCACATCCGGCGCATGGACTGGCTCTGGATCAGATGCGTCAGCATTCTTCCTCCACAGGGTCCGGACCCGCTCTGCAGGGTGGGCCACGGTCTCTGCCTCTTTCAGGACTGCAAGTTCAACAGGTTGGATGGAGTGCGCTTACATCTTTTCAACAACAAGCTGCTTCTACTTAAAATAATTTATTCAGGTAAAACGATGAAGGCAGAATTTAAAAATATACCATAGGCCATCTTCATCATCCTTCTCCTCTTCTTCTTGAGTCTGCATTGCAGGGAGGGGCTGCCGTCAGAGCTGTCCAGGTTCTTGAGCAGAACCACCTTCTGCTTAAGGCAGCTGCAGCCGAACATGCAGAGCGGCCGGCCGCAGTGGCTGATCCTGGAACAGTGAGACAAACTGGAGCAGACGCATCCCAGCCTGCAGAACTCGTTCAGGCAGTTCAGAGCTTGTCTCTGCCTTAGCTTGATCGGCGCCGTCGGGTTTTCTCTCACAAAACCCTGAGTGGGGAGTGAAAAACAGTCAGCAGGGCCGACGGGACGGTACCATACACTGCAGCTAGAAGCATGCTTTTTTTTACAACTCCCACACAATTTACAGATCAGAAAGATTTCATATAAGGATGTTTATAAACTCTCACTTAGAAAGGGTTGGTCCCACTAATCAATGTATTCCACGTTTTAACCCTTTCCTGCCTCAATTCATCTCTAATTAGATAAACTAAATTATACATGATTTGAGGTAAAGCACACTAAAGGAAGTAGAGATTGTTCATTTAAAAGGGGCAGTATTGTGTGTTTTCTAGCCACATTGTATCATTTTAAAGCACCATCAAATAACAGTAGTTATAAATACTCTATATGTATAAAATAAATGAAGGAAATTTGCCTTTGTAATTTAACACCTTGAAACTCGGCCTCTGTCTATTTAAGAAACTCCTGCTCTTTCTGAAACTCCACCTTCAGGAAGTCATCACAACATGGCTCCTTTATTAACCTTTTATCATCATCTTTACCAGCGCTGCCCTGAGAAGTAGCTCCTATAATGAGCTCAGCAGATGCGCTGTTCCATCAGATGTTTGCCAACTGCAGCTGGCTAGTCTGAAGGAGCTGAGTGGGGGAGTCGCAGCACAGGGCTGCTCTGTGAGGTGGAAGCTCAGAAACTGAAGCTCAGAGGAGAAGCCCATTTCTTTTATCTAAAATGTCATCTGCATTTAGATTGAATGTGTTTTCAGGGTGAATTTGTGGCAAAGATTTAATCTCTCAAAATTATGAAGCAGACACACTCAATCTGCCAGTTTTCATTTGATTTGCTCTTTTTGTTGATTAGCACATAAACTGAGGAAGGGAAAAAACTCTGTTAAGAATCTGATAAAGGGTTGGTACGTGTACTTTCATTCAGAAATCGGGCTCATCAAAGAACCTGCAGCAATTTTTTAAACTCTTACAAGAGTTTAAACCAGGGAGCCGACAGAAGCTTAACACAAGCAACAACAGGAAAATTTGTCTGTCTGCTTTCTGGTGGTAGTCATTGCATCATGTTTTATGTTTGTGGTTCAGTCAGTCTGAAAACGTTGTGGTGTTTTTACTTCAGCTTTTCAGAATCTCTCATTGTCCTTTGCCTGACTGATTATTCATTTACACAACGTTCTGTTTTGACCAGAGCTGAGATCTGTTAAAACTGCAGTAGATAATTTTAAGAATTTAAGTTTTTTACATATTTGTTATAAACGTCACTATGTCATGACAGTATAGTAATCTGTGAAGGAAAAAATAACAAGCTCGTCTGCCTTCCCCCAGTACCAACTAGAGAAATACACCGCTCGATCAGAAACAACCAATCACAAGCAGGAGGAGGGTCATAGCGCTGTCAATCACACTCATGTATGCACCGATCACACTCCCTTACTCTCTGCTATGCTACGGCTTCTTCCCGTCAGCAGTGCCTGTTGTGGATGCTAATGCTAGTTACAATGCCCACCGATGGTGACTGATAAATAGCTTTCTGGTAAAAGTAAGTTGTGTCTCTGCCATCAGCACATTTAGCAGCTAGTACATGAGGTTGAGGGACAGCGTTAAGAACCTCCTCCTGCCTGTGATTGGTTGTTTCTGCTGGGAGCGGTGTGTTCCTGAAGAGGGCAGCAGTAGTTCTGGGATATCGATTTTTTCACAGATTATCTGTCTCATACCAAACAGTCATGACATAGTGACAGTTTTAACAAACGGGTAAAAAAACAACAATATATTTTTATAAAAGAGAGAGCCTTCATTAGTTTCTCTGACATATTGAATGCTGGAGGTCTCATCTCTAAAAGGAGATGAGAGAGACACAGACCCATCCTGGTAAACAAACTGGAACTCACAGTTTGAGTGAAGAGGGACATCAGAGCGACGGTGGCCCTCTCTGTGGTGATGTTGGTTTGGAAGCTGCCCTCCAGAACCACGCTGTCCTCCAGCTCCTTGAGCCTGGCGTAGGCCCGGGTCACCGTGACTCTGCTCTCCTTTCTCTGCCCATCCACAGAGTGATCGGACGTCTGCTTCCTCGCCGAGTCTGGTTTGAGCTCAGAGTCGGACTCCAGCGGAGCCATCTCCTCAGACACGTTGAGAGGCGTGGACACACTGAGGGTCTGAGAGGATGCTCTGGGTTTCAGCCTCCTCCTCTTTGTAAAAGCGGGTCCGTTCAGAGGTTCTGTGGTCAGAGAACTAGGCACGGAGTACTGCAACGGTACAGCTGCTGGAAAGTCCGAAGCAGGACAAGCAGCTTTGATTCTGTTCGGTTTGGGACCTCTGGGTTTCCTCTCGGCCTTCCGGCAGACCGCGCTCTCTTTGAGTCGCGATCTCTTCGACGGCGGGATGAACCCGGATATGATGTCTGAGGCAGGCAAGCCGGCTGAGGGCTTCTTCAAGATGTGGTCCAGAGTCCGGACATAGCTGGTGCTGCTAACAGGGAGCCGGTAGGACGGCGCCTCCGCTGGCGGCTGGGAGAAACTGGAGGCGCGCTCGTCGATCAGCTTCCCCTCTGACTCCAGATACTCGTCCAGCATGTCGCTGCAGAACGCAGACAGGTTCTTCTTTGGCAGGTCGGCACTGGGACCAGCTGCAGGATTCAGAGTGAGACATTTAAGGAGGATTTAAGGCAAAAGTGTTCATTTTCTAGTTCAAAATTATATCTGATTCAACATGTGGGAAGGCATTTGGTAAGGTGGTGTGCTGCTGTTTATTTTCTTTTTCTCCTCCCTTGTGTGTGTTTCTTGTCTGAGCACATATTTATGTGTACATAAATGAGTCAGCATGTTTATTTACTCAAAATCAACAAAGAGATGTGTAAAAAATAAGTGTTTATTTTGGGGGGAAAAACTACAAACTTCAGCGCGTTATATCAGGATATTGATGTAGATAATTTTAAGTGATGGACAGTATATCAATTACTGTCCATCACTAATTGAACATAATATCCTGATATAACGCGCTGAAGTTTGTAGTTTTTCCCCCCAAAATAAACACTTATTTTTTACACATCTCTTTGTTGATTTTGAGTAAATAAACATCAGTGACGTGCGGTGAGGTTCATAGCTGGTGAGGCACTGACTTAATCATAATCAGATTTACAAATATTGACCCGCTGCATGTTATCGTCTACATAAGGAAATTTCGCGCATGCGGGCAACGCTGAGGTCGAATAACTCCGTTAACTCATTCAAACTTGGACACGTAGATATTATTCATTTCGTGCTGTGCTCCACAGCAAAGGGAAAAAACTGTTAAAGTACAACT
>CAEGAE010085832.1:0-19492 GCA_903067095.1 Girardinus metallicus | reverse complement strand
CCTCATTCTTTGGGCACACAATGTTGCTAGATCCAATAGGAGGCTTGTACCAATTTGCTTAGTTAAATCCAGGTGGCGACTTTTATTTTGGCCAGGCAGTGTATGTATATATATATAAAACATATAATTAAGTAACAGCTGGACTCTGTTCTTTACAGTAAGTAAAGAACAGACAACAAATAGAGTCCAGATTCAGATCTGCTGGAGCAAAGCTAATCCATACCTGCACACATTACGAACAACTGCAACAAATCATTCTGTTCTTCAAAATAAAATGAAATGTGTGACAATATCTCTTTTGATGGGATGTCATTCATTTTGCCTTATAGATTGTTTAGGTAACAATATTGTGACATAACTTCCAGTCCATCTGACCCTCCGCTGCTCTCAGCTCAGCTGAGGTTGATCACAATCGACGTCGTCAAAGTTTTCAACCACATTATCACGAGTATATATTTTCTTGATATGGTGCAAGATTGTTTTACCTCAAATCATTATTAGCCCCGCCCTTTATCGATCAGGAAATGTAATGTGTCACACCTGAATGCAGTGTGTGTGTGTGCGTGCGTGGGTGTGTGTGTGTGTGAGGCGAGCGCACCGTGATGTCAGAGCCAGAACGTGGCTGTTGCAGGCGTCGCTGCCGTCGTCCCAGCTGCCGGCGGTTCTGCCCCGGTCCTCAGTGCGGCCCCTGGGGGCCCCGTCTCGCTCCAGAGAGGCTCCGGCCTGGAAACAGCAGCAGCCGTTCGTCACGCTCTTTCCTAAGGTCGCTTTTGATATTTTTAAAGTTGATAACTGGAAAATGGAAACCGCTTTAGCACCAAGAATCCTTATTTCCTGAACCTGAAACAGGGATTCCTTCTGTATCCAAGAACCAATCGACCTTCATCGTTTCATAAGCTGAATGCATCATCAAAATGATTGCTTCATTTTAAATTTTACCAGGAATGAAAAGCCCTCAATTTAAACTGTTTTCTTCCTCTTATATTGTACCTCCATTAAATATTGATTAAACTATTCTGAACTAACATGAAAGATGAGTCAGAACTGCCTCAGTCAGAGCCAATACGGCTCCATCACACTGAAATACACAGTTCTCGGTTTGAACTCCAGAAATAGAGCATTTATCTACAGTCTGCTTCTGACTGGCTGCTTTACTGTAACTGAACTGTGTCACTGTGTTTATTAAAACACAACATGTTTTAATAAACCTGAAAGCATCCGGCCCGCTCATCCAGACGGACGCCATGGCAACACTCAAGAGACAAAACCTCACACAGCAGGCGTGTTTAATGTCATTACTGAATGTATTGATATTTATATTTACTCGTGTTGAGAAAACTGAAGATATTTCCAAACATCGTTAACTGAACTCACTGTTGGTATGATGCATCAAAACTCTTCAGATAACAATAAACCATATAAATAACTGGCCATGTGGGAGTCACAGGCCATCACTGCCTGACTGCGACAGGAAGAGGAAGAAGCTAAGGTTTAAATCTGGATGAGACGCAGAGTTCATGTGTCACCATGGCTTCAGGAGCAACTCGGCCGCCGAGGTCAACGCTGAAACGTGGCTCCGTCTCTTTAAACTCGCAGCTGTGCAGGTTCATCGTGTCCACCTGGGGTTTATGAATGGCTCTTCTTCGCTGGTTTATGACGAAAAATGTTCTGAGGAGGAGGATTCGGGATTGGAGGATACGTCAGCACATTCTTACACAGCATCCTGACGTTTTACTGTTAAATATGTGCAGCTTTCCATCGTCATGGAAGATGCCGAATTTCAAACACGTACATCGGTATAATATTCCAGCCTCTTAACACTTCTGCAGCTTTATAAACAGAAGGCAAACGTTTCAGTCGTCTGACGCACACAGCTTACAGATATGACTTAGAGTTTGACGTAAATTGGCTTTTGCTGGAATCAGAAGTTGGAAAATAAGGATTCGTGGTGCTAAGACAAAATGTTATGTTCCACAATTAGAAGCCCTTTTAACCCAGCAAATAACATAACATCTACATCAGCAATGTCTTCCTGAAACACAGCGACCTTTGACCTCAGAATGTCACAATGATGAGCCTGACTGCTTGAGATTTAACGTGAATAGATCCTTAACGAGAACAGTGTAGCACACCGGTGGCTATCCTTCATCAAAAATGAAGGTAGCATCTTCAGAGATGCGACCTCTGACCTTTTGGCACCAAGTTGAGTTGTGTGGAAGCCTCTAACGCAGAAGGTCGACAAGTTTGGATCACACTGAGCTACAGTTTAGAATTCACTGATCTGAAGGGCTGAGAAACGAACGGCGGAAACCCGTCGTTAGGAGAGACGTCCTGACCTTCGCTTTTTTCTCCTCCTCCTGCTTCTCAAGCTCAGCGATGCACAGGCTCAGAGCCTCCCAGTGCATGATGGGATTGCCCAGTTCGTCCTTCTCATGGCCCTCTTGCCAAACCATCACCGCCCTCTCAGAGTTTCCATCCTCCACTTCGTTGCAGGTTTCATCGTCCTCTGCCTCGTTGCTCTCCTTCTCCTCTTGCTGCTCCCACTGCTTCTCTTTTTCTCCTTCCATCTTCAACAGGGAAAACAGTTTGATACAAGTCAACACGACTCGGAGAGAAGAAACACTAGAAACACTGCAGCAGTGTAAAACGTTAGAAACCTATGATGACGTCAGACACTGTATACATGTAGGTCTTCACACGTCACAGCGTGGCCCGGTACTTTGCGATATACAGGAGAACCACGTTATTATTATTATTTTAAAAATGTTTGGGGTTTTTTTCTGAAATCCTATCTTTATTCATCCGCGTGCTACTATTAGAATAATTGTGAATACTGTATTATACAATTTAATTTAATAAAACCGTAACATAAAAATAACTCAAACATTGAAATTCAGATTTTTTTTTTTGTTGTTGTTGTCGGTTCTTTAAAAAGTCAAACAAGTATTTATGTTTGACTACTGGAGAGACGTGCGCTACAATTTGTTTCATGGAAACACCCGTTGTTGGTCGAAACCAGCGGAAAACTTTTCACCCGGTTATTAGACAGTCAGAAACCGAGGAGACTCGACTGGACACGTTTTCAACAAGCTAACCTGAAGCCGCGCCGTGAACCTCTCACAGGAGCGTTTACGGTCCTCCGGAGGAAAAAACGGAAAAAAAAGTTTTCGAAGTTAGCTCATCTTGTTCCGCGGCTCCTCCCGGGCCATTTTACCTCGTCTTCAACTTTTCTCAGACGCCTCACTCCGTCTGTCCTCTTTGGAGCAAAACCAGAAGGAGCTTTGTTCAGAAGACACCCTCAACTCTCATGTGTCGGGGTTTGTCCTTCTGTTTTTATGTCCTTTCAGGGAGGGAGTCTGTTCTGCTGATTGTTCCCTAAAAAAAAAAAAAACTTAAAAAAACGGGACAAAGTTCGAGGAATCTTAAAGAAACACATCAGCGACAGCAAAAGTGGAGAAGAAGAAAAGGAACTTCCTGTTGCTGCCTTCAAAATAATTGCCGTTACATCTTGGCAAAGTGACAAATTTACACAACCTGATGGATGGATGGATGGATGGATGGATGGATGGATGGATGGATGGATGGATGGAACAATCTTTCAATGTTGATATGATGATGCAAAGTGTTTTTGTAACAATTGATATAAAAATACTCCCACAAACACTTGGGAGATTTTTCAGTAAATGTTTAATTTAACAGGAAATACCCTGAAATTTCTCCAAAATACAGTGATATTATGATAAAGTAGATACATGTAAAAAGGTGTTAATTATTTAATCATTTTAACTAGACTAAACACTACTCTAGGCACTGATGTTATGAAGGCATGTTCTGAAATATTCTTTGTTAAACCCCGGTTTTATAAAGTGACTATGTTTTGGTGTTTTAAATGACCTGGCTTAGTGTAAAGGTGTAAAAAAACAAAAACAATAGTGATCCAACTTCTGTTTGCTTCTGAGAGTTGAGTCATAAAGAATGATGTGAACTGACGGAAACAAAGACAGAAGTCTGATCAGTTGACACAGAACTAAGACTTTGTGCCCGACTGGAGCAACCAATGTAGCTAAAATGTAATTGTGTGATTTTTATTCACTTGAATCTCTAGTTTTCAATGGCTTAAAGATTCCAGGGAGGAACTACTAAACATCTAATTGTCTAATCTAACAGACACAAAATTCATACAATTTAGGTTCCCTAGCAGGTTCGGACAGGAGACTGATGAAAAGACATTTTAATGAGAATCGTGATTTTAAATTTATATTAAAAACCATGAGTCATGCATGCGGTGTGACAGTAAGATAATTTGTTTATTTATGCTTTTTGAAAAGTTTATTTGATGGAAACAGATTCCTGTATCATAATGCTTTCAGCATGAGCTCTTGTCCCTACATGAGCTTTTATAAACTGTATGCTTAAGATAAAAGAGAATAATGAACCAACAATAAAAGAATGGGCAGATATTTATATACATCTCTAAATTTACTACAGCAATATAATAGAAAATGTTGGCATAACAGGACAAAAACCCAGTTAAGTTTGCTTGCTGCTGTGGTCTCTTTCTTCAACTTTTTTCTGTCTACTCTTTAATTTTGAATGAATACGTGTAGATCTTTCATGGTTTTCATTGGTTTGATTCTGGCGACCTCTTCTGGCTGAAAAGCATCCAGAGGAAGTCATCAGCTCCTCCCTTCTGATAATCTGAGGATGAGGAGTTGCATCGCCACCAAACAACATCATTTTTCTATTACAGAGCGAACCATGAACGCCTACCTGAATTGTTCCCTTTAATCAGTAGAGTGAAGCAAAATGCAGGGTTCCCACATGCATTACTGACTCTTATAGTAGACTATTGTAATAAGTCAAAAACCTGCATCAAATACAATTTTTATGGTTCCGATATGCTGAAGCAAAAGTCCTAATTAGAATTAGAAGAGAAATCTTACTTCTCCAATTTAAACTTCTCTTTATTGGTTTCTTGTTCAAATCAAGATCAATATAAAATGATTCCCTAAACAAGAAAGTCTGAATGATTGGGACCAAACAGATCAGGACCTTCAACAGCTTGATGAACCTCATCAGAGGAGTGTTTTATTAAATCACTTTCTGTCTTCGGTTTTTACTTTTTGAACCATGTTTAACGAAGTTAAGATCTTGGTATTACTCACAAAGCCGAGTTTCCCACTTAACATGTGATAAGTGGCATTCACGGGCCGGACGGATTTCAGTTTGGTACACAGAGCACAGGAAGGCCCTGCTGCACATGCTGTGGCTCAGTGAACGGGTTAAATAGACAGATGCTGCAGAGTCTTTATTTTTGTTGCAATAGGTTAGCATTGATGATACACAGCAATGTACTATGAAGCTAATGAAAGCCTTTAGCACTTACAGTATTAGTGATTGGAACAAACGACCATTAGGCAGAACATTGATACAAACAGAACCAACAAAAGGAAGAAAAAAAAAGTTTATGGCACTTATGTTACTCACAATAATATTGCTTTTAAAAACACAACATTTTTAATTCTTGATACTGTTTGTTAGTTTTACTGCATTTAAATATCAAATATATTCCTTTACTGATCTATTTATGTTATTGCTAACATCAAACATAGCTATCAATACATGTTAAAATGACTTAGCTGTATAATAGTTTTGTGTACAGTACAAATTCTACAGCAAATAACAGTCTGAGTTTGGCAGGATAATCTGGGGATAACAGACTTCAGGACATGCACAACAGTTGTATTGAAGGACAGTGGTAGAGGTACATAGGCAGCGTTTTCCATTAAATAAGAGTGGAGGACTTTGTCTCTCATACAGCCTCTGACATGCAGTCCTTACTTGTAGTAGATACAAGGTACAATCTTTTTTTTTTTTTTTAGATGTACTTCTTTTTAAAGCCGGCAACACAAGTCGGAGCCACGAAAAGGAGCTTCACATGCCAACAAAGGTGCTTGTGAGTCAGAAGTCAATTAGGACGGTGAGATTTAATGTCTCTCACACACACACACCCGTGCACACACACCTGTTTGTTTTACCACTTGTGTAAAATAAACCTTTACATAACTCTGTACCCTAATTAAATCTTCTTAACCCTCAAAAGCTGACTGTTCATTCATACACATTGTATGCACACAAGTGGAGGTTAATGAAATGCTAATGAAAAGGGAAAAAAAAAAATGAATGAAATGAATTTTCTATTTTTTTTTTTAAATTTAAGCAGGCAGAGTGAAGACCAGAACAGGTCACTCTGAGGACCTGGGCTTATCAAAGACAGATAATAAAAGTTTTAGACTGAATGCAAAGAACAACATGGTCTGTCATCTACATAAAACTACAGATTTGTTTTACTTTACTAAAATCACTCTCAGTGAATGTTTAATACAGAGAAACCATTGGCTGTTTGAATGACAGTCTTTGACAAAATGATCTTTTAAAAAATATTGATCTAATGTTTTGGACTAAATTACAAAGGTCTTAAATTAGATTCACTAAAAATATGCTGGATTTGTGAGAATCGCTGGAAGTAAATATCATGAAGTCATAATGTTTCAGATAAGATTAGTGACGGAGTAGAACGGAGCTTGTGCCCACAACTCAACACTGCTTTATTTTGTTCCAACACCAGATTTTATAGAACATATAAAAACTTGAACTCATTCTTTGGGACAGACATCAGTATTATGAAAGGCTGCTTTGGCCACTAGGGGCTCCAAAGACTATTATATGCAAAGTACAGGCAAAAACAAAAGAACTAGGAGAAATCTGGCTCTACAAAGCAAACAGAGTCTCGCATTTATGTTGGCAATGAAGAGCTAAAATGATTAGAGAGCTCTGGAAATAGTGGGTGCAACAAATACTGGATGTAATTTTCAGTTCGGTCACATTTTTAGTGCCAGAGGGGAAAAAAAAGACGCAAATAAAAGATTACGCAACGCTTGCTTTTCTTTTCTTCTGTCCCCCACATCTCCACCTCTCTTTCCTTCGCCCTCTTTTCCGTCCTTGCCTCCTCTCTCTTCCATTTTGCATCAATTCATCGAATCATGCTGGCTGGCAGGCCAGAGGCTGAGCTAGCACTCTGTCACATTATCTTTCTGCTGAGTGAATTACTCTGCCTCCATTAGACTAACAAGAAAGGAGGACGACACAGGGAGATGGAAATGTGGGTGGTGATAAAAACTGTGAGGAGGACAAGAAAGGAAGGATGGATCAGAAATGTAGCTCAGAGAGACGGCAGAGAGGACGCGGCTAAGAGATGGGAGAGTAGAAAAAGGTTTCTGTGAAGCGAGTGAACAGCAAAAGGAAGGAACGGGAACAACCAGAAAGTGGGTGGATGATAGGTTAGAGAGGACAGAAGAGGGGGAGGAGGAAAAGTGCAGGTGGAGAAAACAAACTAAACCTGACAGGTAAAGAAATATTGAGACATGTTGAGTAATGCTGCATATGGCTTTAAAACCCAGGTTGCTATGACTAAGCAAAGAAATCACAAATGATGAGTATATTGGTGTTAAAAGCACTAAAAATAAAATATAGGACACCGAGACTGCAACAAAAGTAAAACACGTTTAACTGCTCAAACAGACGACATACAGGGATGCAGGAAAGGAAACGTCATGAAGCAAATGTTCATTTTGGTGAAATACTGTGAAGAGGAAAAACAAAAAAAAAAAAAAACAAGATAACCTCCCCACGCCCCCCATGGACCAGTGTCACACTTTGATCAGGATCCAAGTTAAACTCAGAGCTTTCAAGCAATTCAAACACACACACACAGATGGTAACATCTAGTCTTCATGATTAGTTTCCTCCAGTGTCTTCCCTTTACAGACACAGAAACCCACATTCAGTAAAACAACACGTCAATAAATAGTTTAAATAATATAAATAATATAAATAAGAATAAAAAGAGTGAGCTTGTGTGTGTTGAGAAACCAAACAGGAACAAAGTCAGTGAGACAAAATTAAACAAGTCGTCTATCTTTCGCCGTCTCCACAGCGTGACGGTGGTCAGTGTGTGGCTCTCAGAGGTCGGTGCAGCGCTCCTGCTTGCTGTAGTGATCAAACTGACTCTTCCAGTGCATCATGTAGGAGGACCAGCGGTGAAACTCCACCTTCCACTGACGCTCTGCCTCATCGATGTTGCCTGAGGATATGAGAACAGAAGAGGAGCAGGAAGCAGGTGAGGATGAGAGCGCCACAATAAAATGCTGCTGTTGATGCTGTAATGCTGAGACTAGTCGCTTCCAGCAGATGCAGAGGTCAACATTTTAAGACTGTTGTGAATGACATCAGACAGTCACCTTCATTGTTATTATTTGTACTTCACATTTTAATGCACGATTGTTGTTGCAGCATAGTTGAGATGCTGTTAAACCCACTGAAAGAAATATAGTCAGTCACTTCTAATAAAGGCTCAACACCAGGGAGGCAACGTTGCTCCCTCTCCATGAGGTGACAACCGCTTGCCCTCCTTCAGCCAAGACACGGGGGAAGTTTGATCCTGTGAATTATCCAGAATCAAACTCGAGGCGAAAGCTGAAAAATGTTCAACTTTTGTCACTGGTGTTGTGATCATTTCTCGAGTGTCGGGTTCACCCAGAAAGGCGGAAAACATTCGCCTTTTGCAGTTGTTGGTCGCTTCGTGTGTGTCAAGCCTATTAGTTCTTCCCTACATCAACAACTTTTCAACTTGAAGATTGTTGAAGACTTAAAATTATCATTGATTTCACATCCCTAATAGGTTTTAATGCTCTGCATCCAAATAAAGCCCATCTTCAAATGTGCAGTTTTTTTTTTCTTAAAATAAAGTTTGTCTCAATAAATCCTCAGGTATAACAGTCACACGTATAGCACAGTTTACCTGTGATGTTCAGAAGGCGTGGCAGGAAGCGGTTCCAGAAAGCACACATCTGGTTGCGCAAACCTTTGTGGATTTTGAGAGGGTCGGTGTTGAGTGTGACATGTTTCTGCTCATTCGCTGTAAACAAAGGCCAGCGTTTCCTAGTGTCCAGCAGCCCGTCGTTAGGATTCCTAACATGTAGCAAAATGAAGCAGACAAAGACAGCAAGAAAAAAAAAATAAATAAAAGGTCAAATTGGACAGAACAGGACATTCCACAACTATAATATTCCCATTGTGGAAGGCTTCTATTACATTACAGACGAGTAGCCCAGAAAGTTAAAATGCCATTTCACTGTAACTCCTCTGAAGGCAGGAATCAGCTTCCTTTGAGGTCATTCTGTTTTGCTTTTAAACGTTAGAGCTGGTGATGCATCCATCTTTCACACAACCGTTCACTTCTCTTTCTAAACACTAAATGAGGATTGCCAAATGCTGCACAGAGGTTTGCTGCGCAGTAAGTTGATAACATTACTTGTAGTGTCATGCTAGCTTAAGGCTACTTTCAAACAAAGGGACCTAATGAATGTAAACTGATTTGTCTTCTTTGGCCCGCTCTACTTTCACTGGTGTCCATCACAGCAGGCTAATCGTATTCAGTCTCTGATGTCTTACCCTGTCCGTGCAAAGTTTGCCCAGTATTTCATCATGCGCCGACTCAGATTCTTCTCTTCAGTGGTGTAATTGAGTCTCTTCTCCAGTGGCAACCCAAAGACAAACTCGATTTCATAGCCATGGATGACTCCCATCCACTCCGGCCAGGCTAAATTAGAAGCCCGGTGGTCAAACAGGTAGAGGTACACGCCGCCTTGGGAACGCATGGGAAGAAAAGTTTATAATGAGGAAATGAAGCAGATAAAGCACAGAGCCACTGACATGTCACTTACCTTGTGAGTTTCCTGCACTGTTCATCATGCCCAGGTTCGCCTTAAGAGTGTGGTGCTGTGCATATGAACGAGCAAAATGTGCCAGTGGGCAAATTACATTGTGATCGCCAACGATGTCGTCCATGGCGTCGCGGTTTTTCACTCCGTTATTCTCATCCATCCAGTCGGTGTACTGCAGCACCACTGACTCCAAGCCGATATCATTTGCGTGTGGTACGCTCAGTCGTACACCTGGCAAAATAAAATGAATAAAATAAATGATCCGAGATATATATTATATATATAAACATTGGTATTTTCTGAACCAGTCCTTTCCTTTTGTTAATAAACTTGCATGCTGTATATTGGATTGTGTTTGTTAGATACCTTGATGTTCAAGACGAGCAGTGTTGAACTTCTTCCTTCATCTTTTGTTATTTTATAATTAAGCCTCATCAGAAAGGTATTTCTGAGCAATAACTGAGAAATAGAACCGTTTGTCTTTTATTTCCTGATAATCAGGTGGTGACCTGACTAAATTAATCTAAATTAATAGTTTTGCTAAGAATTGCCCTCAGCAATTATTTATAGTTGCTAATAGCTAAACCCTCCATTGTTACAAAACAGTATTTTAAACACGACCTCAATCAGAGTTTCACCCAGACATGGTGTTCACCACTGCTTGAGGTTTACAGTGGTATTTCTATATCCAGATAAACAAACAAATGAACAAAAAAAACAATAAAGCATTAAAATGAAAAGCAAGCTGATTCTTCACCAGGAAACCAATGTAGCTTTTGTCTGCTTGTCGGTCCTGAGAATGTCTGGCTCTCCTCGACTGCCCTCTGCGGTGAATATACTCGGTACTCACACAGAAGGATCTTCCATATTCACATACCAGTTGGATTACCAAGCTGTCCCGTTCAAGAAGGGTAAAAAAAAAAATTGTCCAGTATTTCACAGATGAATTCCAGACTGCTACTCCAGAATCTGGTTCATTCCAGAAATAAAACAACAGACATACAGGAATCTTGTCAGGCCTCTAGCCCTGCAGAAGGACCGGGAAGACCAGCAAACACAAATGAAAATGCTGAGAAGGATGTACATTGATCGGAAGTAAAATCCCCAGAAGATCTTCGGAAAAATCAGGACAACTTTTTTACTTTTCTTTTTACAAGTTTGGTTTGTTATACAACTAGCAAACATATGCAAAAACATTGAAATTAGATGCAGTAATGATTGAAGACATTTTTTGTAGTTTAATCCAGGAAGGATTACATGAGAAGCTGGGGAAAAAAATGGATGTGGACACATCACTTATCACTGCCTGACTGCTGGACTGCACTTTGTGAGGTTGCAGAGCTGCATGTCAGACCGGCTGATATGTAACACTGGAGCTCCTCAGGGAACTGTGCTGTCTGCCTTCCTATTCACCACCTACACCGCCGACTTTAAGTACTGTTCCATCTGCAAACGTCCTCAGATGACACGGCTATAGTGAGGTGTGTGTAGGAGGGATGAGAGGTGGACTGCGGGATTTTGGTGGATAATTTTGTGATGTGGTGCAAAGAGAACCAACTCCAGTTAAATGTAGACCAGACCAAGGAAAGTCAGTTTCAGTAAGAAAACATATTTGCTCCCAAACACAAACAGCTTTTCATTTTGAATTTGTTCTACTATAATTTGTGGTTTAATATTGAACTGAATTTCTACTTATCTTTTCTTCTGTCCCTCTAGCTGATTCATTCTTACCTTCCAGGAAGTCTTCTTTGGAAATTAGACTCTCATTGTCCTTGCTGAATCCCGGCGCTCCATACAGCAGAAAGTAAGAGCCCTCGTCTTGGTTGACACCAAGAAGAATCTGAGTGTCTTTAAAATTGCCTGAGTTAATCATTGCTTCTGGGGTATCAGGCAGAAAGTCACCATCCACAACTGGTACAAAGGAGAACCGGAACAGAGCTGACCATGGTAGAACCTGCCCAGAAACAGAAAAATTTATCCACACAGACAAAGGAAGGTCTCAGGGACTCAGCAAGTCAAACCTAGCTGTGTAGCAGGAAAATGTAATTTTATTTATATAGCACATTTTCAGCAAGGCAATTCAGAGTGCTTTACATGAATTAAAAGGAAGTACAAACAAAACAACAAACCAAAGGAAAGAGCAAAAGAAGAAAACGCTAATAATGTTGATCCAAAGTATATAAACTAGTTGTTCCTAGTAAATAAGTAAATAACTTCTGGTCTAATTCATTTTCTGGATTGGAAGAATAGGAGTCTAAAACGTAATTGCTAAGTTAGTTTTTCTGGATTCTAAGTTTGTTCTAATCCCTGTTCTGGGTTGCTAGTTAAGTGTAAGTAAGTAAGTAAGTATTCTCTGGACTTTCTAAGTGTGCTCTAAATTTGTAAAAGTAATGAGTACTCCACAGTTTCTATGTAATAATAAAAACTAAATGTTCCTGTTCTGGAAGAAGTTTTTCTGGATTCTAAGTTCGTTCTAATTCTAATGGGTTGCAATAACAGGAGTCTCTCTGCATAATAACCTAAAAATCAATTTAAGAAGTATAATATTGGCCTAAACAGTGAGTACTCTACACTTCACTAGAGTGAAGTGTAGAGTACTCACCGAGTCTAGAGTCTCTGGATTCCACGTTTGTTCTACTTCCTTTTCCGGGTTAAAAGTGAGTTTCTAACAAGTAATAATCTAAAAAGTAACTGATAAGTAGGATGAAAAGAAAACAGTAGTAGGTCATTTATAAGTGCTTAAAAATATATTTTAGGTTTTCAGAAATTTCTTGAGAGACATAATATTGAGGAGATTTCCATTTCGCTTTTGCATTAGACATCGCTTTCCATTTTATACCATTTTAAGAGTTTCCTGTAATGAGTAACAATCATCTCTAAATAATAATATTCACAACTCAGTTTTCTGACAGTGTTAGATTACATCAAGTACTGCAAGTCAAAACGGTGCACTCATTAGTGATTATATATGCGATATATTACCTTTACAACCTCACAGTGAAGTGTGTTCAATGAATTAAAGTTCAAAAAGGCTTTGTGAAAACAAAGCGAAAAATGGAAGCTCAAATTAAATCTGCATTACCAGCCATTCTTGGTCGATAAGTTCCTGTGGAGTTTTGTTGCGCAGACAGTCCACCAGCTCAGTGTCGTTGCCTCCATTACAATTGACAAGCTTTGCCAGAAGCGTGGCACGTCTTCTGGCCTCAGCAGGGCTGACAGAGGCCCACGGACAGTTGGGGACCCCGCTCTGAAGGATGGCCCTTGTGAAAAAGGGTCTGCTGTCTGGAGACAACAGGTGGAACCCGACTGAAGCACCACCAGCACTCTCACCGAAGATAGTCACCTGTTTTACACAAACGGACAATCAAGAGATCAGGAAAATTATGAAATCATCTTTAACACCAGTATAGAGGATGGACAATAACTGGAAAAAAAAAAAAAAAAAAAAAAAAAAAAACACCTGTTTGGGGTTTCCACCAAAGGAATGAATATTTTCTTGCACCCACTTCAGTGCCAACCTCTGGTCCAGCAGACCGACATTTCCGGGAGCCTCTGAAGAGCCATGAAGAGCGAGGAAACCAAAGGCTCCAATACGGTAATTCATGGAGACCACAATGACTGTCTCAGTGTGAGCAAGGTAACGGCCATCATACACGTCCAGCGAAGAAGAGCCACTGTAGAAACCTAAAAAGCCATCATCATTACAAGTTAGAGTTAGCCTGCTTTGTTTTGAATAGATTTCTTTTAATAAAAGTTGCAAAATCATAGATATTATTTTGTACGCCTTAGGAAGCTGTGTATGTCCAATTTCAAAAGTAAAGTAAAAAATACTTTATTAATTCCAAAGGGGAGCTACAAGTTGTTGTAAATGATTTCAAAATGAAATGTCTGTTGGTAGGAAGGATCTTCTGTAGCTGTCTGGAATACAGTAGGTTTGAAACAGCCTCTGACTGAAGACTCCCTGTTGTCGAATGTCAGCCTTAAGAAGAGGATGGAATAATCAGCTTATACGGAATCCATCAATTCCTCATCATCTCAAGAGGTTCTAAAACAGTCCCCAGAACAGAACCAGCCTTCTTCATCAGCTTGTGGAGCTTTTTCCAACTCACTGGTTCTGATTCTGGAACCCTAAAACAAACAACCACAGAGGAAACTATATTCTTTACAGCCTACTGGAGGATTGAAGCGTCCTCTAGAACAGTGTTTCCCACCCCTGGTCCTCGAGGCACACTGCCCTGCATGTTTTAGATATTTCTCTGCTTTAATATGCCTGATTCAGCTGATTGCAGTTCAGCAAACACTTGTCAATTGAAAGCAAGGTAACACCTAAAACATGCAGGGCAGTGAGCCTCGAGGAACAGGGTTGGGAAACGCTGCTCTAGAAGAGCAGCCTGCTCTTTGCCTTCTGGTAGACGAGTCATAATAATGGTGAGGCTTTCGCTCAGAGACTGATAGACAGCTAGAGACACTTCTTGTTGTAGATATTTGATCTCATCAGGAACCACTAGATGTTAGCCAGCCAGGTTACATGACTTTCTTCAGCTGGATAAAACATTTTTCTCCTCTGTCCATCCACCTATTCATCCATCCATCATGTTTTGCTCATCCAGGGTCAGGTCGCAGGAGGTAGCAGCCTAAGCAGGGAGTTCCCAGACTTCTCTCAACCCCAGCCACTTGTTCCAGCTCCTCCATCATAGGAGAGAGACATCATCCCTCCTGTGTGTCCTGGGGCTCCCTCTGGGTCTCCGCCAGGTGCCTCAACACCTCACCAAAGAGGCGTCCAGGAAGCATGCCTGAGCCACCTCAAATCACCATTTTAAGCATTTCTTATTAAAAATATACAGGTTTTTTGGGGTGGCCTTATTGACTTCATTCACACATTGACAAATTTGCTTCAGTAAGTTTTAATCATTGATTAAAACTGAAACAAAACGATTACAAGTCAAAACTTAGCATCACATTCTTGTCCATTATCACTGTATGTAAATATCTCACTTGAAGCCTTATACTGGAGGTGATGACAATTATATGACTGGTAGAAGTACACATAGTGTACCTCTGGCAAAAATGTGTGACCACAAACCTCCACCATAGATCCACACCATAACCGAGAGGTTGTGGGGCCTGGGCGAGGCAGGTACCCAGATGTTAAGGTACAGGCAGTCCTCACTCATCTCTCTGTTAGGATTCCACATCTCAGTGCCCTGGAAGCCTGGGTACGATGTGTCCACATACTGGTAGCAGGCTTTGGGGTAGGCATTAGCCTCAAAAATCCCTGTCCATCTTCGCTTCGGCTCAGGAGGACGGAAGCGACGCTTACCCAGTGGTGGCTCAGCAAAAGGGATGCCGAGGAAAGCTGTGACATAGCTCCCATCTGGCACCGAAGAGCGCACACCTTGAACTAGACCACTATGTGTATTAACAAGGTCTCCATCATTTTGGGAAAAGCAGGTTGGGACGAGAGCGACGAGAAAGATTGACAAAAAGACGAGATAAGTGGAGAACTGCATGACGGAGGTAAAAAGTGTTTGTGTGCCAGGAACTGCAGTCGTGATTCCCTCTCGTTGGCAGGGAGAGAAAGGTCTGCTCTACTTCACCTCAGATCTACAGAGGAAGGAGAGAGAGACAGAAATATGATTACAATAAAGAAGGATAATGCTGATGAGGCAGGTAAGATTAAACTGAAGGTGGAAAAAAGGAAGACTGAATAGAAAGACATGTTAGGAGTGCAGTTTTCATGATTTGCTAAGGTAGATGGACAATCTAGTTGTTTTTTTAAACAATTTGGTCAATGACAGCTTAAAGTTACATCAACTAAAATGTTTTCATTAGGAAATCATATAATCCCGTATTCCTTGCCTGGTCAAGCCATTCAAATTAGTACATCAACCCTTGCTACCAAACAGTTAGTACAGGTTGATATGTTTAAAAGATGAAAATCTTAAGACATTTTTTGTGGAATGCAATCACTCCTGGATCACATTAGCCTGGTAAAAACCGGCCTCTTGTTCTACGCTGTTTGCTTTATCCAGAGGGTCTGGGCTCTCGGCTATTGGGAAACGATGGCTTCCTGGAGGCGTGAACTGTGCTGAGGATTTAAATTTTATCCCGTGACTTATGCAATACACCAGAATTAAGCTAAAAAGCTGACTGGAAGTTGCCTGCACTGTAAACAAACATCCGCCACTGTAAAGCGAGATGTGCTGGGCAGAAAGGGGGGCTGTTGCAAGAATGTCGTTACATTCCCTGATGGTAAGTTGTACAAATTGGTTGTCAGAAGGTCTAAAAACTCATAAATAATACATAAACAATACAAAACCCCAAAAAACTACTAACAATGGAGCATAGAACATATTCATCATGCACTGACTAAAACATCAGACTCAAAAGTGTGTCAAATCGTATTTATGTCAATTTACCCGGAAAAAAAAAAAACCCATCTCTTTAGTACTTTCTTGGATAAGAAACATGATCCCATTACAAATATTTTTAAAAGTTGCCTCGTCTGTCATATTTCAGTTGTCTCATCTATATGTGGGATTTTAGAGTAATGACAGGGCATGCAATTCTCTGCAGGCATGCTCTAGTTAGCGTAATGATTATGCTGCTACTGATAAGTTACAAAGGTTTCTTTTTTTAAGTGTTAATAATGATTATGCTCTTTTCTTCTGCTGCTGTTCTAATGTATGTTTTCTGGGTCAGATGATGTGGTGTTGTAAAAGGAGGAAGTCCTGTTTGCTGACTCAGGTCTATGAACATTCATATCCAAGGTTTTGCTGAGCTCCAGATTGTCAAATAAATCTGTGGGTTTTGCTTGGTCTTGTGGTTCCAACAGAACTTGGTTAAGTCTCTCTGATTTCATTTTATGTTAGTTACTGTAATTACTTCATCCTATGCCAGTTTGTTTTAGTTCATTTTGTTAGGAAGGTCTCTGCTGTCCACTGTCGTTAGTTGATTGTCAAAGTTCAGTTTCCAAAGAATTAGACTGTCCAGTTAAACTTCTATACATACATAATGTACATTACTTAGATTTCTTTTTCACAGTTTTGAGTCCGATTCAGTATTTATGTCCACAGTCATCACAATCTACAATAATTCTTAAGAATCTTGACTTAAAATGGAGTTATAGCAACATTTAATTTCCCATTGGGATCAATGGAGTATTTTTGAATTGAACTGAATTGTGTTGACACTGATTTAATGATTAAATTCTGCATATTTTGCAAGTTACTGAAGAGACTTTTTTACTTTTAGCCAATTTAACCCTTCATGCTGTTTTGATGTATGAAGAATGTTATATTATTGTGGAGTAATTATGGTCATTTTGCTACTGTTCATGTCAATCACTATACTGAACAAGGAGATTAAATCTATTGGCACATCAGCCCCACCCAGGTATTTGTCACAAGCTGCCACTGCAGGTCATTCGACTGAAAAACTTATACACTAAAAAAGGATACATTTTTCTCAAAACATCATTAGACTGCTGTAAAAATTAATAATTAAATAAATCTTAAAAAAAAAAAAAAAAAACCCCACAAAATAAATACATAAAATAAGTGTTAAACTACAAAGTGTGTGATCCTAACAGCCTTTTAACAGTTTATATGAAAGTAGCAGTCTGGTGACCCCACTTCTGCTGTTGCGGTACATTTTTTGCCAGATTGTCAGATTTCACCCTTTACCATGCAGTGATGGTGAAAGTAACAGCTGTAGCTCACAGTCTGAAGCAGCATGACAAGTTTTTCTAAATGCTCTATTTGAACATGGTTAACTGGAACCACACTGATATTAAAAAACAACTATTTTGTTTCATCAAAACAAAGAGTAAGAATGCTAATATTAATCTACCAGTTTAGTAAAAACTGCATAAAATAAAAATAAAAAAATAAAAATCGAACAACAAGACAACACAAGTTTAATAAAAACAGCAGCTGTGTGTCTTGAGTTTAGAATATCTTTGGAGCTAAATTATACAACTTTGGCCACTTTAGGAGATGTATTGTCAGACCATTGTAGTGGCTTACTTAACCAAGTTAATCCCATACCAGAGGAGAATGTTGGGGATCTTTTATTGCGTTTACAACAAAGACTATGTAAAAAAAAAAAAAAGTTTCTTATTCTATATTTACGTACACTGCTTATCTTAAATAAAAGTAAGAAATTATTTAATCTAAAACAGTCATTATTACCGAGAAAGGTTGGAAAGTAAAGTCCTTCTTTCCCCACTACATCACAAACAGCTGTTATCTGTCTCTTACATCACTTCTCAGTTGGTCTTGTTACTCTGACAACCATACATTGCTAAACATAAACAGCAGTTGAACAGGTGGGAGGAAGAAAACAGTCCAAAGGCCTTCTTACCAATTCATCAGTGCACCTCAACAAACAGGAACAAGGATGTTCTTTTTAAGCCATTTTGGAAAATAACTCTTCAATTGTCAATAATTTTAAAAAAGCAGAACTGCTAGAAAAGTATCCATTTCAAACTGTTCGAGGTGATGCTTCATATATGTTGTGTCAACATCCTGACTGTTGTGCATGTGCCTTATTTAAGTAGATTTGACAGAAATCCTATATCTATGTATAGAAATAATCCACAATAGGAGTGGGTTATATTGCCAAAAAAATCCTATCACAGTATGTATATATATATATATATATATATATATATATATATATATAAATACTTGGACGACACCAAACAATATTCCACATTTTCTGCCTTTTTTTACATGAGGCAATATGGCACACCCCTAATGCACAATTTCTAATACAAGTAATGACAGTAGGGCTGAAACGATTCCTTGTTTCAGCCCTACTGAAACGAGGAATCGTTTACTAAAATTCTTCGAAGAAAATGTACCTGCCTCGAAGCTTCGTTAATTTATGTTTTATTACTTAGCACAATGTGTTCCGGCCGGAACATTATTTGCGTAACGTGTAGCTCTTACTTCCGACTCCGAGTTGTTAATGAAAGCTAAGTGTTAGCGGCATAATGTCCAATTTTCAAGTTCGGCCCATGGGATTTTATTGAATGATGATAATGCCCGGCTTTTCATTGTTTTTGGGGGACCAATAAGCGTATGGGGCAAAAATGAGTGACGCGATGCCTGGAGTACAGCAGCCTTTCTCCTTCGGGAGCTGCTGGTTGAAAGCGAACGGCAGGAAGATTGCTGCTGTTGGTGTTGTTGGTGCTTATAGCGTAAGAGTAGCTTTACTGACGAACCACACAATACATTTCATATCATTCCGGTCTCAACAAATGGGTGGCGGAAATCATCGTGGCGGTACATGGCTGGTAGATGAGTTTCAGAGTGTGACGAACGAAGGTGCCATAAATATCTCGTATTGCTCCCCCCCATTCTTACGTTCGTCCCCTGGTCTATATCCTCCTCTCCACCCCCATCTTTCGTTCGCTCGCCTGTCCCCTACCATCAACAACCCAAGCCCCCCACTCCAGACGACATTTCCCGTATTCTCTAACAGGTATGGGACAACTTTTCTTCTGGTTAACTTAGAAAGTGAGCCATTATTGTTACAGGTTAGTTTTGTAAACTAACCAGTAACAATATGAAATATGAAAAATTGGACTGATATTGATATCTGATAGTAACAGCGGTGTCATGCCACATTTACCTATATTTTATTTTATAATTTTTATCCAACTACTCTATTATATATATATATATATATATATATATATA